>JBAMCI010000150.1:16580000-16780034 GCA_037075265.1 Drosophila nigricruria | reverse complement strand
CGAAATAAATAAGTACAGTACACGACGACCATAAGCAGAGGCTGAGTTGAGGCAAAGCCGAGCCATAGCCATGGGCCATATACAAAAAAAGTTATTTAACATTAGTAAGTGCACGCGCTGCGTAAACTGTGTAGTTAGCAGAGCGCGAGATTAAGTGTCATGCATCACGATTGAGTTATAGTAGGTTATGCAAAGCGCCCTGTTAAGTTAACAGTGTGATGTCACTTTATCGGAAATTCGTGTGCGGGCGCTGATCTTTGTATGAAAATCAAACGATTTAGACACTGTTATCTATCTCAAAGCCAGTAGACAAAACAAAAACGTTAAGTGCCGCTAGTTACTAGTTCTACATAGATTCCCAAATCAGACAATATAAGGGTTTAACTATTTTTGTTTGTCCTAAGCCGTTTTCTATGCAGTTATCGCTCAGGTAATCCTTTGCCCGCTCTTACTTTCGTGTTGAATAGCTTTAACTTTATATTCCAAGGTTTTAATTTGGAAAAGTAAATAGTATTAAAAAGATTTATTCGTTTCCCATCAATTAACATCATTTTATATACCGCTTTCTATCATTATATTGAGGATCTGAGGGCTAAAGATGACGTGCAGCATTTTTAGCTTTTGTCAAGATTTCTGGAGCTGTTTTAGGCAGATTGTCTCTTTCTTGAGGATTTAAGCCAAGAATCATACTCCGTCTTCGATTTTGTAATTAAAACACACGTTTTATTGCATTCTTTCGGATGTTTTTGACAATGCAGCAGGTGTGAACCGCAGCTTTGTTGATGTACCTGCAATGTGTATTATACTGAAAGATTTAGATAGATTTGCATAAATAAGCATTACTCACTGGCGAAAGCCCAGTCAGCACTGTCTATTAACCATTTATTCTGACATATTATCCATTTTGGCCATATCATTGCTGCTGCCAAAAAGCCTCAAAGTTTATGCCAATATCTTCCAAATTTGTTTAATTTAAGGCAATAAAATCAAGCTTTGACCATTTATGTGGTGTCTATTATTGGAATTGGGTACTAAATAGTTCATTTTGGTTGCTTTGGACCACTTGTCGGATATCAGTTTAAGTGCCCGCCAAACTTCAGTTGATATAACAGAGCACAATCCGAGAATGTGACGTCACAAGAGCCCTGTTAGTTAACATTAAAAGTAACGGAACTGGTCTTTGCATAACCTATGGTGTCTTTTAACAGTGGTCATGCATGTTTGTATGTATTGTTTTAATTCAACTGAAACGAATGCGCATTTGAGGCTTCTTTAGGGTGACCACAATATACGATACATGTATGTTATCGATAGTCAGAAAACAATGATAGTTATATATTATTATGTTTTTACTCATTTGGCACTGTTTGCACCAGTTGTATTTGTTAAATACTTAAATAAATATGAGTAATATAACAACATTGTGCAGGAAATTTCAAAGCGACTTAGGCAGATGTACTTTATGGACGCGTATTGAACTAAATAATTATTAACATAACATTTGAAGTACTCATATCGAATTAGTTACTCATTCGGCTCTGTTTGTGCTTAATTATTAAATGTAATTAATTTTGTGCTAAAGAAATAAAATATTATTATTTGTTCGTGCACCTGTGCAACGATGATAACAGAATGAGTTTGTTTAAATAAACTTTGAGTAAGTACAATAAATTTGCAAATTTTCAAAAAATCAGTGTTTTCTTTTCATTGTTGGTATTTTGCACTGTGTGTGCGTGCGCGTGTGTGTAGGTGTGTGTAGCTCCCGTTCATCATGTTGCTACGCTTGCCTCTGTTGCTGGCGCGCTTCCTGCACAACGGCCGGCTGCGTTTGCTGTTCCTGGGACTTATTCTGCTGCTTTTTGTTGGGATACTGCTCACATATCGCTGGCAGACAAATGCACAGCTCTGCTTCATTGAGAGCGAGCAGCCGGAGTTGGCATCGGCATCTAGTGGTCCCTTGGCAGATGGCAATGCGCCAATACCAAGAATTTTGGAAGATGTGCTATTGACGGAGCCAATGCCAATACCTGGACGCAGCATATTCTTTCATGAGACGAGCTGTCATAGGCCGAAACGAAAGAGGCAGCGTCCTGACTCACAGTTCAACATGTTGCAGTTGACGGCTCGACAGGCTTGCGCCATTGAATCTGCCGCACTGCATAATCCGAATTTTCAAGTTTTTGTTCTATTTGCTGGTCCCACCTATCGACATTATGGCAACAGTAGCGGCGGCAGCAGTGGCAACCAGCGCTATCAGCCGATTATCGATGCAATTCTTAGCTATAAAAACGTGCATCTGCGACAATTGAATCTATGGCGCTATGCAGCTGGCACGCCCATTGAGGAATGGCTAAAGGATGGAAGTTTGTTTCGTTCAAGGTGAGTTCCGACCTTCTATCCCATTAATTTATAATTAATTGGATTGTCCTTTCAGCTATCTCTTCTCGCATATATCAGACTTTCTTAGATTTCTAACGCTCTATCGCTATGGCGGCATCTATTTGGACATGGATGTGGTTATGCTGCGCAGTATGGAGGATGTGCCGCCCAACTATACGGGCGCCGAATCAAATACACATTTGGCTGCTGGTGTCATGAGTCTGGCGCCAACTGGCTTTGGCCATGAGATTGCCGAGGCGTGTCTGCAAGATTTCCAAAAGAATTTCGATGGCAGTGATTGGGGCAACAATGGACCTGGTGTTATAACGCGTGTCGCCCAAAAGATTTGTGCCACCAAGGACATTGCACTCATGCTGGAGGATCGCAAACGCTGCCTTGGCTTCAAGGTGTTCGATCGCAATGCATTCTATGCCGTGCCCTGGAAACACTGGCGGCACTTCTTCGAACCCCAATTGCTCGAACAGACGCTGGCCCATACGAAGGATTCGTTTCTGGTGCACGTATGGAACAAGCACTCCAAACAATTGGCCATCAAAGTTGGCTCGAGTACCGCCTACGGCAAGTATGCGGAACAACATTGTCCCCGAGCGTATGCGGCAGCTGGGGACTATTTCTAGAGAGCCATTAACTTAGAGTTCAACATTACCAAAGAGTTAGGCAGAATTAGGTAAGTTAAGTTCAATTTGTTATAAAAATATTTGTTAGCAAAGAGTACATTTACTTAGCACCAAAATGAACACAAAACAGCGAGTTCAGTATTTATAAAAGAACAAAATAATTAAGTGTGTGACATGCATGTATAGAAATATCGAATAATGAGCTAAACAAGAAATATCAAGTAATTGTCTATATACTTCGGCTTGCCAAAGACAGAATATCATTGCAAACACATCATGCTATCAATTTCAATTTCAAAATATCAGGCTGTTTTCTATCAATTTGGGGCACGTTTACTTTAGTCATCAGGTTTTTTTTTTTTTTTTTACTAACATTTGACATATAAATTGTATAAGTCAGCTTCTGATTGATAAGCGAATTTCAATTTCAATAGGTTACATTTGCTATCAGTGCTATTTCATTATGCTGGCATTGGTGCTGAGCTTTGGCCCTTGTCTACCCTGAATCTATATTCGATTTCAACTTATATATATATGTCCCATGTCCATACTTTAAGAATACAAAACCAAAATTATACAATTTGCAAGGATATTCAAATGTATCATATTTTTGACTGTCCCATCAAATGGAATATGTGACTAGATTTATACAGTAAAATTTCATTCCAATAGTAAACCGAGAATCTTTTATATTCGAATCTGTACTTTATAGTTCAAATAATTTCATAACTGAGATGCAAAGTCGTTTTTGTAGTTTTTCTATGAATGTATACAAAACCTTTATATGTAAAATAGTGCAAATATATCAATCTGAGAATTTCTGTGTATATTCAAAAATTACAAAATTAAAATTTAGTCCTTGGGATATGCGTAAATTATTTGAAGTTGTCTCTCTTTCTCTCTTGATGATGTTTAATTATAGAAATTATTAACAGGTAAGCATAATGCAGCTGGTATGGGGCTACTAGCTAATATACTACATCAAGACTATATTAGCTAGTAGTATACTTAATGAAGACTATTATGTTTTTGAGCCAAGTAGAGGTTTTTCTAGCCGGGTAATCTTAAATCTAAATTGAATTATAAATTGTTGCAGTTTTCTTGGAGATTTGCTGCCTACATCTAGTAGCATCAGCATGGAGTTTCTTTTCAGGCTGCTATCGCGTTCGAGATTGTGTTTAGTGCTTATTGGTTTAGTTTCGAGCATAATCGTAACGTACAGATATCAGCAGGACATGGCATAGGGTATGGCATACTTCTTAAAGAGTAGGCACACCCAAAGATATGCCAAAGGTATGTTCAGACCGCTTGAGGATGTGATTTTAATTATAATTAAATTTAAGCTATAAGAATGAGCAATTCCGTCAATTGAATATTCGGCGTTATGTGGAAAGAACACCTGTTGAGGAGTGGGTCAAGCAAGGCAACCTACTCAAGTCGAAGTAAGTAAAAACTGAATATATCACTTTGGAGTCTACTAAATGAATTCCTTTCTTTTAGATTTCCCTCTAATCACGTCTCGGATCTGCTTCGGCTAGTAAGCCTCTATCGCTATGGTGGCATCTATTTGGACATAGACGTTGTTTTCTTGCGCAGCATGGAGAATGTGCCTTTGAACTATGCAGGGGCCGAGACTATTAGAAACGTAGCTAACGGAGTTATGGCCATGGAGCCTATTGGCTTTGGGCACAAGTTTGCCGAGTCTTGTCTATTTGATTTTCAGCACAATTTTAATGGCACTAGGTGGACTCACAATTAATTAATATTTCATAATTTTAATTATATATAAACACAGTAAGCAAGTATAATAGATCGATAGTGTTTACAGAATATATACATTTTCTAAATCGAAATATGAGTTTGGTAGAAGGAAAGGAATCGCGGGTTAGATGCACTGCACCTGGCTGTATCGCAGGCAGGCGCCGATGTTGTCCTCTGCACTTCCCTTACCAGCGGCGCCTCCATCGCCAAAATGTACTCCTATGTAGAAGGGAGTGACCGTGCTCTCTATGCGACAGGGCCAAATGCCCGAGGAGCAAAACTGGGCGCCACAGTGAACTGGTTCACAGCCCGGCAAAGGACCGAAGCCCGTGCCAATGAAATCCTCAATGATGCAGGGCATCGTTATGCGATCCGTGCAGGTGCTAAAGAATTGACGTGACTGACGATGGCGGCGTTGTTGTAGATGCCTGAGGCGCAATTCAAAAGCGCTGCGCAAGAAGCCCAACAGATCGAAGCCACCCGAGGGTGGTGCGCCACCCACTGGCCGTGGACGCCTTGAGACACCAGGTTGCGAAGGAGTCACGGCATTGTTGCCATCTTTAGAGAAGAAAAAGAAATTGTCGTCTTCGTTCCAGCCAGAGCCCTCGGCATCGTCGTTGGCGGGTGAGGCTGACGACGATGGCGTTTCACTTGCAGCCGTGCTCTCGTCCATAGCTGGCATAATGCTTGAACGCAATGGCATTGATGTTGTCATGGCTGCAGTGCTGCTACCTCCACTGGCAGCAGCACCAGCAGCTGCTGTTGTGCTGGCATTGCTGGACATTGGCGCCTCCGTTGTGCTGCAATTGACCAAATTATTCAAAGTTTGTACTAGATTTGGCTTAATGGTAGTCGTAGCTGCTCTGGTCGGTGTCGGTGTAGCTCTGGTAGCTGTAGTCGCTGTCGTCGTTGCCGTGGATGCCATCGCCGTCTGTGCAACATTTGATGAGGTGCTACCACTGCTTGCCATATTGTTCATTACGGACATAAATGATCCACCGCTGCCGCCGCCACCAATGCGAAAGGATTGCTCATCGCAGGGCTGATATATAATCGAGCACATGTCGGACTCCTGGCGCACACAGATGCGATAATGCTGATTGGCCAAATGCCTGCCGTTGTCGGCAAAATTAAAAGTCTGCATAATGCCTTCTACGCCAGTATGATATTGCAAACATCCAGCCGGTGCACGCTGACTAAAGGGTATTTGCGTTACCCGAATCTCCCACAATCGTATGGGCAGAAAACGTGTGCTCACATTTATATTGATCTCAATGAGCTGTTCCACATCGCTGCTGCTATTAGCTTCACTAATGTTGGCATTAACTGGCTGTCGAAGAGTTCCATATAACGTTGATTGACGCGGCAAGGATCGAACTCCCACATCATAGTACACTAGAGATAATATATTTGGGATTAGATGTATTTCCATTGAAATTGGGAGGGGTTTTCTTAACAATCTAAAGAAGAGTCGATCCCATATACCATATCTGCTATACTCACAATGTTGTCCATTATTTTGGCCACATAGAGTTAGGGGTCCAGTGGGGCCGCCACTAATGTTGAAGACATCTCCATCGCAGACACCGGTGCGTCGGTTGGGTTGGCCCAGCGAGAAATGATAGAGATCAAGACGTAGCTGACTAATGTCTTGACTCATAATTTTGACCTTGAGCTGGCAGCCACTGAAGTTGCTTGGCATGAAACTGGGGAACTCTGGTGAGACAATATACGTCAGATTGTTGTTGATGGTCCCATTGCAGGTGGCCACAAAAACACAGCACACGCCAAAGCTCATGGCGCAATCGCCTTTGGCCTGTCCACCCTTCTGACGGCATTCGTATGCGTTTAAGCAATTGCCCAAACGTCGACCATCATTCGATAAGCACTCCCCATCCACGGGCACTGCAAACAAATGTATAACTGGAAAACAATACAAAATTAGTTTAAACTATTTTATCTTCTTTTTCGCAGTTTTTATATTGCTATTATTATATTTTTTCCTCGCTCTAAATATTTGCCAAGTCTAATGTGAAACACATTTTCAGATTGACCTTGACCCACTTACCTTTGGGATATCGATTGCCATTGCTATTGAGATGTTGATATGTTTCATTATCGTTCCAATCGCCACTTGAAGCCAGATTGTTGCCAAGATTGTAGGCTTGCTGCAGCAACAATTCTTCATGATCTGCGTGCTCCGCTACGTCCTGGTCATCGATTAGCTCTAGCTCCATTTGCAGCTGCTGATCAGTAGTTGGAGCTTTCAAGTCGGCGCTCCAGATATCATAATGATGCATGGGTGGCCAGGCAGATTCATTTGCGGCTGTTACTGCCTCTAAAGTGGGCGCGGCCTGGCACAGCTGAACATTTAGCCAAAATGTGAATATGCTAACAAACAGCAGCAGCCGGTTACAAGAAGTAACAACACCGTCAACACCACCACCAGCAGCAGCAGCAGCAGCAGCAGCCTCACAACAACCGGCTGGTCCAGCAAACACAATAACTTTCTTTTTAGTCGAACATCGTAATAAGCTAACAATTTTATTACACTTGCTTGGCCGCAGCAGGGGCAGAACGTTAATGATTAGCCATGCCATGGCCAATGCCAATGCCAATGCTTTGGCTCACCGCTTGTGCTCCTTTAACTGCGTTTCGCTTTTGCGCGTGCGCTCCGTTGCGTTGCTCAACGTTAAGTGTGCAGCTGGGTTTGGCTTCGGCTTTGGTCACCAGCTCCCAGCTGTCCAAGTCAGCTTAGATGCATTGCTGCATTGCTGCATTGCTGCATTGCTGGCCTGATCAGCTTTTCTCTCGCTCTCTTCTCGTTTTAGGTTGCTGTCACAGTTGTTGCTTTAATCTGTGCTAATTTCTGTTTTCTATTCTGGCCAATGTGCTCCATATTTTTACTGCATTTTGTGATCCGATGATGTTTACACATTAGCAAATTAGTTGGGAAAATGGGCATAATTATATACTCTTTTGGACAGCTTAAGTTTTGGGTAAATGTAAACAGAGCCTTCTCTTCTGCCCACACAGCCATAGCCATGCTTAATGATTGCAAATTAAGCTTGGGCAGGCCGTGCATTAGCTGAAATTGGGTTGGTTTCGGTTTGCATTTGTGCTGCATCATGGCAATCGCTGTTGTTGTTGCTGTTGTTGTCAGTTCGGTGTTTAGTGAATGAATGTGAAACAGAGGCAAACATAATCAGGTTAAACAGCTCTTTGAGTAACTTACACTTGCAGCAGCAGCAACAACAACAACAATGAGCAACACAAACAAGTCTGTAAGCAGCGAAAAGCTAAACATAGAAAGCTGACAAGTTCAGCGAGGAAAAACTGAATGTAAATCGTAAGTTGGTTAATCTAGAACATTTGTAACACAATAATTAGTATAACTAATTTTAGCTTTACTTAACTTTTCATTAACATTTAAAAAGTTAAGTGCATCATTATAGACGGAGTGTAAGCATATATGCATCTGCATCTTAGAAGCTGAGACGTTAGGGATTCGAATTGTAATACAAATACTATTGGAATATCTAACTAACAACAGATAATTGCTCATTTGCCAACTTAAAGACATCTTCATTTATGACCTGAAATGATTGTTGTTATTGTTCATATAGTTAGATTCGCATTCATATCCAGATTCTCTCTTACACTTTCATAATATTATGATTGTGAATATAAATCCAAGTTCTAGAAACAGTTTGTTCTTTTATCTTTACTTTTGATTGTTCATTTGTATTTTCCTTTTGAGTTTCTTTATAGATACACCAATAAATGATAAGTTCGGCTTTTTTGGGCTCCATAAATATCAAATTTTGACAGTGGATGAGCACTAAGCAGACTTTCTTTGATCTTTCAATATAGTGGTTAAACTACTTTGAATAATTTGTTGAAGATTCTTATTAATTTTGTATATTTTGCAGGTTTGCCTTAACTATTCGAAATGATATTGCTTGCATTTGGTATTTCTTGGACTGTAGAATTATTTTTTTTTAGAATTATCCAAAAATTTACCTGTGCCCACAGGGGCGATAATAATTCTTAATGGAAAATTAAAACTTTCCTATTTTTCTTACTTAAGCAACATCATATAAACGATATACAGCATTATTCATCTCGTCCTACACAAAGAACATAAAATATATGACAGAACTACAACAATTTGAATTAGTGCTAATTAGGAAAAGACAAACTCTCGTATATATGGAAATATTGTTTGATTTGTATTTAAGGATATGCCCGTGCAGTACTTTTTAAAGTCACTGCACGAGGTTTTGTTAATTTAAGATAGGATTGATTTGTAACATTAGCAGTGTTTGTAAAATATAAAAAAATAACAGTCAAGGATTATAAAAAATAGGTATTTTGAGTATTTGTTTTTGTTTTGTTTTTTGTTTTTCTTTTTTTTAAATAAAGCGCTTAATCTTAAGTCATAGTTTGAACTTTGTACAATGTGTTTTTTAGTAAGTGTGTTAGCCAAGTTTTGTTGTAGGTGTTGTCTGATATGATACGAATGCCTATAGTGGCTCTAGGGCGGTGGGACCGTGTGGACTCCCTTCCAGCTTGCGCCAGACAACGTTGCACATCTCGCGCACCAGCGCCTTTTCGCCATCGTCCATCTGATCGAGGGCACAGCCCGCGAGATTGCCCAAGCGATCACGTTCCAGCTGCTCTCTCACTTCCAAGACTTGCAGAGCCCGAACCACAGCTTCCGGTCGACCAGAAATGGGTTCGGGCAAGGCAGCAGCAGCCGCTGCAGCTGCAGCCACCGCCTGACTGATGTCCTGCTGTGTGTGTGTGCTGTGTGGCGAGGGCGCTAATTTGGCTGGTGCTGCGGCTGCTGCTGGTGTTGGCGCCTGTGGCTGTTGCAAATTAGCCGTTGGCGTTGTGCGTTCCTCCTCCAGCTGCTGTATGCGCCGCTCCAGCGAGCGTACATATTGCAAAGTCTGATCGTTCAGCGTGTGGGCGTTGCGCAAATCCTGCACAGAATTTAGCAGAGCATTAGATTGAAGCACTGACTGAAGTCTATTATTTATATATATGATTTACCACTTACCGGCAATTGCCTTTGTTCCGCATAGTTGCGCAGCGCTGTGATTGTCTCGTCCGCGTTGGTGCTTGAACTCGATCCGTCTCCATCATCGCGCAGTGCGTTACGCGTGGCCGCGCCGCAGCCAGCACAGAGCGCATTGGCAGCAACATGCGCACGCTCCTCATCCAAGTACAAGCAAAGCTCCTTCAGCTCTAGATTATCGGTGATCAGCTCCTGCTGCTTGTCGTCCAGTTGACGCAGCTTGTTCTGTAAGAGAGTAGAGTGTCAAAAGATGCTAATTTGAAATTTTATATTTAATTGAACGCACCTGATAGGCAGCCACCTCTTGACGCATTACACTGGCCGTATATCGTCCGAAGCGTTGCCATTCTCGTGCCAGCTTGCGACCCTTTTGGCGATCATCGTCCAGAAAGCAACACAAGTCGCGTAATTCCTGATTGTCATCCAGCAAGCGCTGATTT
Organism: Drosophila nigricruria; assembly: GCA_037075265.1. Lineage (NCBI taxonomy): Eukaryota > Metazoa > Arthropoda > Insecta > Diptera > Drosophilidae > Drosophila > Drosophila nigricruria. Next base: position 16,769,733 of record JBAMCI010000150.1, on the reverse strand, counting down.
TGTTCTTTCAGCGCGCGGAGCTCATTTACCAGGGACTTTAAAAAAGGACAAAAAAAGAGACGAACATTAAACTAAACTCAATTTTTAAAGTATTTTCAAAGGTTTACCTGCAGTTGACGATTCTGTTCGATTGTTAATCGTCCGCCGTTGGCCGTTGGAATGCCTGTGGTCACGCTGGACGTGACCGAGGCACTGGGCGACGGATGTTCCTGTTCTTGTTTGCGCACAAACTTCAGCATGTCCTGTTGTGCCTTGCTGGACTGTTGATGCTGCTGATGCAGATGGCGCGTCTGTTGTTGTTGTTGTTGCTGCTGTCGCTGTTGTTGTTGCTGTTGCTTAACAGAATCGGGTATATAGATACTGGTTAGCTGTGGTATATCCGGCGGATATTTCAGCGGCAAATGTGGCTTCAGTATGCCGCCGCCTGATCCTGGCTGCGGCGGTGGCTGATAGCGTGGCGGTATCGAGTGTGCGGGTGCTCGTAAATGAGCTGCCTTAAGAGTTGCCTGTTGTTGCTGCTGCTGCTGTTGCTGCTGCTGCTGTTGCTGCTGCTGTTGTTGCTGTAGTTGATAGAAGCTGCGACGCGTCGCTGGTAATTCCTTAGAATTGCTAAGAAGCTGTTGTTGCTGCTGCTGTTGCTGTTGTTGCTGCTGTTGTACAGGCAGACGCGATGCTGTATGTTGCTGCTGCTGCAGCGTTGAGTGTTGCTGATGTATTGTGGCCACAGTTTGCAGCTGATGCGACTGCCCTGCTGCTGCTGCTGCTGCCGTTGGTGTTATTGTTACGCTTTGGTGCGCTGCTGCTGCTGCTGCTGGCAACAATGAGCGCCTCTGCTGTAATTGTTGTTGTAGTTGTTGCTGCTTACTAATTGCTGCTGTTGTTGCCGTTGCCGTTGCTGCTGTCGTTTTGTGCACAATTTTGTCAACGCTATTAATTTTTATCAAATTATTGCCTAAAGTGCTCGACGCTCCTGTTGTTGTTGCTGCTTCTGCTGCTAATGCCTTTTGCTGCTGTTGCTTTTGTTGTAGTTGTAGCTGCTGCTGCTGTTGTTGTTGTTGATGTTGCTGTTGTTGTTGTTGCTGCTGCTGCTGTTGATTGCCAGACATTTTAATGTTGGTTCCTTGTTCGTTCACTTATTATTGTTGTTTTTATTGTTTATGCGAGTTAAGTGTCTATGCCCTCGGCGCCATGTTGCGTAGTCACTGCAAAAATGAAACGATAAACAAATAAGTTGGAGAGTGCGCTGGGTGAGTAATCGACTAGAAGTTACCCTGTATACCCTGTACTTTGAATAAATTGGGAGAGTCTACAAATGTTGGATATGATATATGATATTTTATATTATATTTAATTTAATCTCAAAATCGATTCTTTAGCATCCGAAATGGAGTGCATAATGAAATAACAATTTAATATCAATTTTAAGATTTATATTTCAAATTGTTTGGGATGTAACATAACTTCAACAAAATTATCATACCCATTAATCAAAATTGTCAAGGGTATAAAAACAGACGAAGCATTAGTGAAAACACATAAATTGGATGCATGAAAAAAAGAAGGAAACAAAGTATGCCATAAATCAGAGCATTGTAAAATGTAACTTATGCGACATTAAGGGGCACAGCCGCATGTCGTTGCTATATATATATATACCATGTATAATAATTAAACTGTCATTAGGCGGCTCCGCTGATAGAAAGTGAAATGCACATTTTCCGCAACAGTGCTGCCACGACACACACACACTCACACACACATAAAGAGTCGCAAAATAGTTTCCTAGACGAATCTCGTCTCTGTGAGCGAGCAACTAAATGCAACGAAGCGTCGTAAATTTCAACGACTCCCAGCTGATGGAAATGTCACTGTCACTGTCACTGTTCTTGTTATTGTTACTGTTACTGTTACTGTTACTAAACGACGCCAAATGCATCAGTCTTGATTGCTGGCTAAATGTTGGTTTCCGTTTCTGGTTTGAAAACTGAAAGCCAGTTGGCACCCGTGCCGTGCTATGCCGTGACTATCTCACCATCTGCATCCCATTCATCTTGATTTGAAAGTGAAAACATAATGTATGCGCTGATAAATTCTGCCACACTGAGTTGTTATTATTATTTACCATTTCAGTTTCTATTTAGTTTAGAATAGTAAGCATTTGGATCAGTTTTAATTGCTACTCAGTGCATTAAGTAAGCAGCTGCATCTCTGCATCTACAGTACTCAACCTCGGAAGTCAAAAGGAAGGTTGCCATCACTTAGCAACAAGAGTGTTAGCCTCCCTCAGGGAGAAACTATTTATTTCATTTTTAATCTAATATCAAGTTTTTCCATCATTTTTTGCTATTGTTACTTTATTGCTCCATTGTGAAAGATAAGTATAATTATCGTATACTTAGAACTAGAATTCCCACAAGTTTGACTGCAGAGCCACCCACTCAGCATGGCAAACCGGTTTGGACAATTTCGCGGCTCAACACCTTGTGTGCCTTCGGACTTACATTGGCTGTAGCTGGGAAAACTTTTAGCATGCTAGTATAACCAGAATTTCGCTTTTAAAATATTACTAACTACACCAATTTTTTTGTTGTGAAAAAAAAAAAAACAAATGTGAGGCAAGGCCTTAGTTAACATAATAGATCATCAAAACTATTGGAAAATAATGTTAATGTAAACCAATATATAGATTAATAAACTTAAAACTGATTGATTTCAATTGACCTATAAACATTTTTTTTTCAATTTGCCCATTAAAATTTTCATTGAAAACTGGAAATAAAAACCGAATCGAACCCGAGCAATATTTACTATAATATAATGTTATTCAGCATAAGGTTTACTCTTTTATTTTTCAGCTTGTTCAGATTTGATTGGGCACAAGTAGACGCTAGCTCCGAAAGGCCGAAGAGGAGGGCAGTACAAATCGCGCCATGTATTGGCATTTCCGACCGTAGTCGACCCCAGTGTCTTCTTCAATGAAATCGACCCCAGGTGAAAAAGCCCAAGCCCAAACCCAGGCTGAGGCTCTGGCGCTGGCTCAGATTCAGAGCCAGGCCACGACAAGGCAATCAAAAGAAACAAATCTACAGCAACAACAATGAGAGTAATATTTGTGCTCATTAAGCGTAACTGACACACGAAGTTTTTGCTGTTGTTTTATATTTTTGTTTTAGGGTTTCATCATTTCGCAAGTGGCCAAAATCTACGGATTCTGTGTCTGTGTCTGACTCAAGCAAGTATGGATGTATGCATGTATATGCATACATATGTTTTCAGGTATGTAGTTATGTATAAATCTGGTGCTGGAGCTGCCGCCCCCTGCTTGTGGCTTTGCGAGCAAGAAGAGAAGTTGAAGTTGAAGCTAAAGTTGTTGGCTTCTCGCATTGTTTTTACGCTTTGCTTTTGGCAAATTTCATTTTCGTCTGCGGCTCCAGCAATAAAACAACAACAACAGCAACGCCAAAGAGAGCCAAAGAGCGATTGCTATTATTTTAAGGTAATTCGATGATTTACAACAGTTGCTTTGTCTTTTGTTAGTTGTCTTTCAGAATACTCCGGCTTCGGCTCTGGCCCTCGAGTCGATGTGTGGGGCAATTCAAACCAAACAAAAAACAACAGCAAATTTGCAAGCCAATAACAACTAAGAACATTACGATCGGGTGTAAACGACTGCACTGTTTACTTCTTTATTTACAAATGAAAATAACTTTAGGGCTGTAACTGACTTTTAAGCTCTGACTGTGGTATATATTACTTTGGGTAACTGTATTATGAAGATGGAAAATGTAGAAAGCGAATATACCCCCGATCAACTTGTAAAAGATGTATAACAAAGGGACAGTCTGTCAGACTGGCCGCTTGCAAAGTCTGCCTGGGCAGGCAGGCCAGGCCCTGCCTCTCAGTCTGTTCGCTGCATTCTTTTGTTATTTCGTAATGGCAGCGATGCCGTTTGCTTCTTTACTGTAATTTTTGCATACCCAGAAAACAGGGGAAGTGGTTACAAATGTTACCCCACGCCATTCGCTTTGTTTGTGATCGTAGCGTCTTTAACTCTGTTGTTTCTTTGTCTGCTATGTGTAAGTTCTGGCAATAAAGCGGCTCTCAACAGTTTGGCGTTTCACACCTGCTTTTATTTTTAGGCGGGCGCAATCCTATTTAACGCAGCTGTTGCTCTGCTTCAGGAACTGCGTTTCTATATTAACCTGACAAGTTGATAGCTATAATGGCTTCGTGTAAAGGGTGTAAAGGGAGCCAGCCCTATCTATGATATGGCAGCTGTTGTGAATTTGTATTATAAAATTTATTGCCCGACAATTTACAGCATGCACATTTTCTCAGCCTAAAAAGGAACAACAGACAAGTTTGAGCAGCACTTTCGATGCCATTCTCTCCTTCAGCCGACTACAACAGTATGTGAAGGTAAGCAATGAGCAACTGGCTTGCGCTTTCACCTTACCAGTGCTAACAATCACTTGCACACTTGTTCAGCGCTTGCCACACAAATCGCTTTATTATTAATTGCTTGCCTTTGAGTAAGTGCTATAGCAGGTGCCAAAGGTCAAAGAGAGAGAATCATTAACGAAAACTTGTTTCATTGAAAAACACAACAGCCTTAAGACTTCTTATTACATCTCATATGTTCTCGCTCATGCCGAAGTTGTTCAACTTTCCACACATCATTAAGATAAGCTTTTTTTCTTACTCTTTACAGTTACTAGACTTTCATAATACCGTCAGTTTCTTGCCTGATTTTGTCAGTAGTGTGTTGGCGTTTTTAAAGTAGTTGTAATGGTAAATCATATTGTTGCTGGTGTCATGTTCACAAGTACAGACTCTCATATTATTACCATAAGTGGATTCATTTTGTATAATTTTGGCCAATTACATTTTGAATTTGTTTAGTATTTGTCGCCATTTTGCCTTACGTTACGCTAGATTTAAGAATTTCCCCTTTTTCACATCATTAACTTGACCCATTTACATAGAAAACTTGGCTAATTACTTTCAATAGAAGTAACTAAGAATGTTTGAGTCGGACTGCTAAAACTCTGTTCACGATTCAAAAATGGTAATTTTCTTTTAATAAATTATGTTTTAAGGATGATCGAACTTTGAAAATAAGTATATTTAATAGATAAATATAAATATTGGAGTTTACTATTTACCACACTCCAGTAGAGCATTGACGACTCTAACTCTAAAATATATATTCTTTGTATCAACTCTCTAATGGCATAGCTCACAAATAAGTTTCATACTAACAGACCTGTTACCAAACCCATATACTCTCTTCCGTTCGTGCGCGAGTGTAAAAATAAAAGGAATTATTGTCGTTACGTAATCGCTGTTGATCAGAAATAAAAAATGAGCAAAAAATTGAGGTTTATTTCAAAGTACCTAATGCCATTTAGTTAGGTCTAAAAAATATTTGACAGTCGGCATGTTTTGCCGAAGTCTTTTTTTTGTTTATAAATAAACTTTTTTCAACGAAGCTTGAAACAAGTGTTTAATTAAGGAAATGAGCATAGCCCAACGAGAAATAAACACGCATACATAAACCCACACACACATGAGTACACACATCAATTTTAAACAAAATAAGACAAAAATGCGTTGATAAATAAAATAAGAAAATAAATGCGTATATGAACAGACATATGCTGAAACTGTACTCAAGGTTAAGAAATCTCTTTAAACAAGTAAGAGTGCTCTAGTCGAGACGGCTCGACTACGATATACCCTGAACCCTGCGAAGATCCAATCTTCCCAACATTATATTCTTATTTTACATATACAAATATTGCGAGCAACGCACACACACTCACACACATGCATACGCACGCACGCATAAGCACGCGCTCTGCTGACTGCGCAGTTGACGCAGCGACTGCGCTTGGGCTGCAATATGCCTATTGTATGGGAAATTAAATGCTTAATAACTTTTTTTGTGGATGGACTTTCTTAATCAAACTTGCGCAGCGTAATCATGTCATTCATATGTATGTATTTGCCAAAGCACAAGTCTCTAGTATTTGAAATACGAATTTTGCAAATTGGGGGCGAAGGAGGCGTGGCATCTAAAATCCAAAAATGACAAAATGTCCGCATTCATTACACAAATCTATACAGTAAATTTGGAGTCTCTAGCTCTTACGGTATGCTTAGCGGAAGAAAAGTTATCGATTTTTATCGATAATAAGGAAACGGGATGAGTTATCGAAAATCTAAAAAAAACTCGTACTGCGTAGGCTATAGACGAGTATTCTCTGAAAATTTCATATATCTAGCTTTTGTGGTTTACGAGATCGCTGCGTTCATACGGACGGACGGACGGACGGACGGACGGACGGACGGACGGACGGACGGACGGACGGACGGACAGACGGACAGGGCTATTTCAACTCAGCTCATCGAGCTGATCAAGAATATATATACTTTATGGGGTCTGCGATGTCTCCTTCTGCCTGTTACATACATTTCACAAAAACATTATACCCTGATTTCCCATTTTCAATGGGTTCAGGGTATAAAAAGCACACGCACCGGCTGCAAGACGGACAGCTTTTTTTTGGAAGTGATGACAAGCAACAGCAAAAGCAATGGCAACAGAAACAACACGGTCACGGCAATGGCAACGGCAACGGCAACGACGACGACGACGACGTCGAGAAAACCACAAGTCATGTGGGTTAAGTACACTTACTTAACAACACAATTCAAAACTGACCGCGCGCACAGACAATGAAATATGTAATGAAAGGTAAAGCTCAGCTCAGCTCAGCTCACGACGGAGATGGCGACGGCCACGGCGACGACAGTGACAGCTAAGCAGCCAACAGCCAACAGCAATACTTGAAAAAGCCAATTGCAAGCGTGTGCGAATAGGATCAACCAGGGTTGGCAATTTGATTTTAAGCCTATCCACATGTGTATGTATGTCAATAGAAGCTCGAAAATGGCCGCGAATTTATGTGTTTTCATAGGAAGAAACCTAAAATTAATACTAGTCAAGTATACAAGACAAGTACATGGTATAGGCCCAGCGCTGAGCTGGCATAATAAGCTATAAATCTTTCCTTCAGACATATTTAGACGCTAGATGTATTTATTAAGATTTAATAACATGTGTATACATATACATATGAACATATATAAGATCAAAAGATCCAAATGAGAACATTTTAGTTTACCTAATTTTATGATTTACTTTTTGAACTCTTTTAATAACTAGAGGGTATTAAAAGAATAACATTTTAATTTTTGCACTCCAATAAGCTCTAAGCTTTTAGTTGGCAACCCTGATCTAAGCCGACTTTAACAACCACCCACACCACGCAAGGCAAGCCGGCAAGCAAACGCATGAAAATGTGACAAGAAAACCCGCACAGAAAAGGCAAAAGCCAAGCCAAGCTAGACAGAGACAAACGATACACCCACACAGACCCACACAGACAGGCATTCGGAGTCCAACCGATGTTGACTGCTCTCCCAAGCTACACGCTTCATTGCATTTGCGTTGCACGCACCAAATACGAGAAGTAGATGTAGTAGATGTATCTATATGTCTGCGCGTTTCTATTTGTTTGCATATATACCTTCAGTTGTATATCGTTTTCGAAATGTTGCTCGAAAAACGCCTTCGTCGCTTGTATCGAATGACAAATGACAATATAACATCGCTTTCGTTGTTTGCTGTCGCCATCGCAGACAATCAGCCAAAAATTTTCATGAATGAACTTTGCGACACAAACAAAAGGAAGCGACACAGAGAGAGAGAGAGAGAGAGGAAGACTCGCAAAGGCAGCCAAATCACAGCTCGGCGAGTGGCTCATTTATCAATTGATGCTGGCTAAAGAAGACGGGAGAACCATAAGACGATTAAATTGCACGTGACACCGTGACTGGAAAAGCCGCTAAATTTATCAATCACTGAGCCGTGAGCATTAAGCGATGGCTCACACAAGTTCGTAGAAGAATGAAACCAATTGAAAAATGATAGTTTTCGAAATGAATGCCAGCGTTTGTAACCTAAATCAAATGTTTGAGCAACCAATTAATTAGGCATTTTAAACGTGGCTATAAAACAGCGTCACTTAAAAGACCACCCACGATTCCAGGGTATTTCATTTTTTAAAGTTCTTTCTCGGCTGCTTTATGTTAAACCATAAATGTCACCATAAAAGGCACGTGTGTAGCGCAGTGAGCACAACAACAAGCTAACTGAAATTTTGAAAAATTCCAAATCTGGGAGCCGACAAACGAATTAAATGCTCTGCCAGCCCATTTAAAGGGCATCAAAGTTTAACAATGATGCGAAATTCAGAGACTGTGCTACATACTCATTAAACGTAAGCTAGAAACTGAATTTGAATATTTATCTTTATCTGTTTATCTTCTATAATTGATTCTGTATATATATTCATATATGTAAGATATAGATCAAATTTGTATTGAAAACTTGTCCAATTTTAGCTTTGCTGTTAATCCTCTTACAACAACTCTCTTAATGCCAAATATCACGCCATAAAAAGTAATTCCAAGTGCTGCCCACATCAGGGCTTCAAATTGGAATTCCATTTAATTCTTAACAAACAAATTTTTGGGCGATATATACATACAGACATAAATGTATATTTGTGCGTGTGTGGTAGCTATAGAGCAACACCCTGCTCTTTCAGATATAGTCATTTATACAAATCATCAAAATCGAAAGTAGATAGAAAGTAGGCAACGACAACAAATTAATGAATTGCCTGACCAAACAATTGACCCATTCGGCTCATCTCCAGCCTCATAACATTGGCATAAAACATTTTTATTTTCTCTGATAGAAACCCTTTTCCAATATATGAGAGCATGATTATTCAAAAATACATAAATCCCTAAAAAAAAATCAATTTTAATAATAATTTCTGTTTACAAGCAACAGTGATCCCTAGGAAATGCTCTGTACCCAGCCCGAAACATAATCGTGAGTAAATGTAAAGGGCCTAGTTTATCAAGGCTGTACGTCTCAGATACGTTTCTTATATTTTAGCTTGACTGTATGCAAAATGTAAAAAATTAGTATACAGCAAATGATTAACGACAAACTATAAAAGGCACTTAGACTCTTATAATCAAGCAGATAAGCTCTGAATTTCGAGGCAGTAAAAATATATTTATTGACTACTGCTATGTAAAATTTTAAATAAATTTGATTGCAGAAACTATAGCTAGATAGGGGAGCCCACAACATTTAAAGTTTTGAGCTTTAATGTTTTCTGAGATTGGCGCATTCATTGAGACGAGCATAGGTAGATTAACTCAAACGGTTGATGCTTATTCAATAAATTTGAAAATTGATTACTTTTTGGCATTTACTTATTTATTAGCTTAGCTACAATATACGACTAAGTTTTTATACTCCGTAATATTCATAAAAGTGCTGAAATCAATATTTTGTAGTCACAGTCGTCAGTCAATAACAACGTTTTTATGGAGCTCAGCAGTTGTTACACAACGACAAGCGTATTGTGCAGTCAGCAAAACCCGATTGCAGTATTCTTACTTTGTTTTTTATTTAAAATTTAAATATTTACATAATTTAAATGGCAACGTCTTTGGTTTCTCCCTATGTTGAGGGCGTGGTAATCAGTTTTGCCAACAGTTTTTTTCCTTTCAGGTTTAAATTCGAAAGTTACAAAAGCATTAAAACTACTTTGATACCCTTTGCGGTTGCAGTATTATAATCTTTAGATATAGCTCTTATTATGTATCATAAAATTGTTTAGCTAATAAACTTTTCTTAAAATCTTTCATAATTATGTATGCAAGGCAATTGAATATTTAATCTGATTTCCATTGACTGACTTAACTATATAGATATATATTAGTTAGAGTATATAATATTCAGCATCTCGAATAGTATGGCCTTTTTTCCTGCATGAATACATAATTTACAGCTAGTTTTTTTCTTAACTTTGTGGATTTGAATCTTTCAAACTGTTCGTCATGAAATCAAGAAGTTATTGGCTTTGGCCTCACTTTGTCAGTCGTAAAATTAAATGACGCCAAACACAATAAACAGCGGCTAGGAATGGAGATTGGTGCTATTTGTAATGCGCACCAGTTATTGGGGGATTGGTTGTAGGTAATGATCAAACAGTATAGAAAACTGCGCATTATTAGATCACATGATGTTGGAAATAAGGGAGTGTCTCACAGACCCATTCAGAATATGCATAAATGATATATTCTTAGCAGTATACATATGCATTCTTGCGTATATATAAATCACATATATGTTAACTGGACTAGAAACAAATATGATTGATTGAAGACTCATGATCATTGAGCAGAAAATTGAGAAAGAAAATCAAATGATTGCAAATAATTGAAAAATTCAATCATTCCTTTAACACATTACAGACAAGAACTTTGGCCTGTTTCGTTAGTTGAGATGAATACAATCCTTTACACAGATATTTTATTTTTTTGTTTAGGGTAAGGTCAACATTTAAAAGATTTATTCATTAAAAGATTTACTCTTTAGCCCTTAAAAGTGTGCCTTAGCCTTAGCCTTAAGTGTGTTTATAATTTATGGGATTAGAAAACATTTTGTTTATCAGTCTCATTCCGTAAAAGTCTTCCATTTTCAATGGGACAAAGGTATAAAAAATAAACACACATTACGTAAGCATTAGCTCAGACTCTCCTTTGCTGGCGACCAGATTTTCACAGTTTGTAGCGAGCGTGAACAAACTATAAAATACGACAATCAGACAGGCAACATAGCAGGCCACGCATGCGCAATAAATGCCACTGGCAATGGGCAATATCAATGCAGGCCAATTAATTTTCTATTAATTTTTCTCGTTTTTTCTTCAGTTCATTGAGGTAAAGAGAGTATATTGGTTTTATGTTTCTGTAAACTAATATAGTTAAATCTTAATAAATAGAAACAATGTGGAATTTGTATTTAGTTACATTCAAGAAAGTTTACATTTAACTCATTTTGGGCTTTAGGTTAATTAACTTTTTGAAATTGATATGTCATTGTAAGCTGAGTATGGCACAATCGGTTACACCCGACCAATCTGAAGACGTAGTAACAATGCCATTAAAGCGGAAATCATTAAAATGGTTATAAAGATTGAGCGCGTGTGTGCGTTTGTCGGGAATTCTATTTCCTTTCCTGAACAAAAGCCGCTTATGCGACGTGTTTAATTCATATGGAACCATAATGCGGTCGGTCGCCTTTGAGCGACAGAAACTTCCGGATTTCAAAGATTTGTAATGCCATTAAAGGACGTTCAAAGAGTTATGTAGACGACAACATATGTGAAATCAGATTTATGTAAACTGTTATATATTTGGAAGTAGCTGATTTTCTAAATAATCGCAGGAAACACAATAGTTCAAGGAAATATATATATTATATTACATAATCTTAGTCTGGATCTACAGAATATATATCTTTATCATACAAACTTATTTTTCCATTACAATTTTATACCTAAAATTATACTTGCATGACTTATTTGACTTATTTACTGTCTGTCTTAAATCCTCAAAGACCTAGTTAACCTTTTCGATTCAACTTTATGTAAAGCCAACTTTATAAAATTAATATTATACTGTTCAGCTGGCAAAAAAAAGAAGTGTACAAAATCTGTGCAAAAGGTAATTTAATACGCACGCAACAATTTATATGAAATCAGTGAACCATGCTTGATTCAAGATGAAAGAGGGAATTGTGAGTCGTCTTTCAACAGCTGTGCCACGCTCAAAACTTGGTTGAAGTCTTGTCGGATGCTGTGGCTGCTCGATTTTAAATCCAAGTCACACTAAGGGTATTAATGAACGTAGATTGTTGCTCTGGTATTGCCACAGCGCTGTAGCCGGTTTTCATTATCGCTGCAAATTGAATAAGTCATAAAATAAAAAAAAGGGAGGCAAGCGAAATTAATGTGTTGCTTCTTGGCCTCCTCACATAACGCATACTTAAAGGGCCGCACGGTATCAAAAAGGGCAGTCTAATAGCTGCCACAGATGCAGAATTGTTCGAACGCACGCTTCATTGCTGCAAGCTAGCTAGCTAGCTAACTAACGACAACAAAATGCTGATGGCACAAATTATAGCCAAGAAAGACTAAGGCAATCTGCAGCTGAAAGCAGTGGCAGTGGCAGTGGCAGTCGCAGTCGTAGTGGCAGTGGCGGTGGAAAGTAAGCAAGAAAGTCTGAAGCCACTCAGCCGAGGCTGTGGCGACTATGTTGAGACCCACAATTTCCGCCATTTATGACAGTCACAAATCGAGTTATACTTACACAGCAACGTTCCACGTACTTTCTAATTTCTAAATGTACTGCTTTGATGCTGTCATTTGGATCTTTGAATACCCTGCAATAATCAGGAGATTTGTGAGTAAAGTGTATAAAAATTGTAATAAAGTACACTGAGAATCAAGATATGTGAAGAGTAAAAGAATATTTCGAATTGTTATTAACATAAATTTATAATCCCTCAATTAGTATTGTAGTCTGCAGATTCAATTGCTATTTCCCAACCTTATTTCTAACGCTTATCTCTTCTATCTACCATCAGTTTTTTGTTAACTTTATAGGGCATTTCATAGTCGTCTCTTTTGACATTTTTTCCGATTCTGCTTTCTTGTCTTCTAACACAACTTTTGTGGCACTATTTTTTGTTGTTTAAGTATTTTAGCTCAGCACAAAACTTGTTTTTTAACGGCAAGCAAAGTGTTAATGTTAATTTGTGCATGCGATATTAGTTTTGGCCAAACAACTAAGCCAAAGAAATTTCGCAGCCGTTGTTTTGTGTGCAGTAACATTTTATGTAAATTTCTACAATGTTTATCGCAGCTAAAGCAGCAGCAGCAGCAGCAGCAACGGCAGCCGGAGCAGCTGCAGCAGCAATAACGTTGACAGCAACTGCAACAAAAATGATGAACATTGCATTGCATTGCATTGCATTGGATTGGATTGCAACATTCTCTGCACAGAGCACACAGACAGACAATGGCATTAGCAGCGTTGCATCCGCTGCTGACCAAAAGCTTTGGGGCTTGATGCTTAGGAGGCGGGCATTGTTGGTAGCCAGTTGATGTTAGATCAAATGTGGCGTGGCTATGCAATATAACTGTAACTAAAGCATGCCGACGCTTCAGTACAGGAAGCTTGATCTTGTTATTTCATTAGAAAAATAGATGTATACAATAGAATAGCTTGCTATCTTGATAAACTGCTATTACATCGAATACTTGGCCTGAAAGCAGTTAGTTAAGATGTAAAAGTAATCTGTAAGACATTATAGATACATTCTTTACACAGCAGATCCTTGTAAGGATCGTTTTCTTTACTTCTTCACTTGATCCATGAGATGCTTTATGCTCCTTTAATTCAATCTTTAACTTGTCTTAAGTTAGATATTAGATTTGAGTAAAATTAGTTTTCGATTCATATTCTAACTCTCCCCAATTTCTCTAACAAATTTCTTTAATATTCTCTTAAACAATTCTTCTAGTCTGTAATTCCAGCTTTCCCGATGGCTTCCTCTCTTTTCTGATGTGCCGTTGTCATTTTAAAGGCGCGCCAATGCAAAAGTTGGCAACAGCATTGCATGTGGGAAAATGTTGCCAACTTTAATGGGGGAGAAGGCGAGGCAACAGCAGCGTAAGAAAAATATCTGAAAGCCTAAAGGAAAGAGAGTGCTGGCTGGCTGTTGTGAGGTGTCTGAGGTGGCTGGACAGGAGGAAAGTTAAACTATAACTTGTTCTAGTTGCTTTTGCTGTGGCCATAAACTGGGACACTTGTTGCGGCGAGTTGAGCGTTCAATGGAAGGAAATCAAAGATGGTCCCAAAGATGACAACAACTTACAAACACACACACACACAGATACGCTGTCAGACACACAGATACTACATTCCAAACTTCCCACGCAGCGCTAACACTGGGAGTGGTACAAGAGGCAACCTATATATTGCCTTAATGAACCATGAAGCTGATATGCTGCAGCCGCGTAAAACTAAAAAGCCGCCCAATTATACAAAGAAAAGAAGGAGAAAGAGAGACACACAGAACGGCACGAAAAGAGAGCAGCGATTGGAGCGAGCGGCCGCAGCAGCAGTCGGTGTACGCATTCACCGATGCTGCGTGATAAGCCCACAAGGAAAAGAAAGTTTTTTTTTCGCCAGCCAGCGATTTCATTGACAAAAAGCTCGTACAACGAACTTTGCATAACTGTTGTAGTGTTATTGTTGTTGTTGTTAGCTGCATGCTGTTTTAGCATTAGTTACAGTTTATCGATACACAAAATTGACTTAACATATTTCTAACAGCAGCAGCAGCCGACGCAACAGGTTGCTAGAGCCTCAACTCCGCATGGCGCTCCTCTCTCTCTCTCTCTCTCTCTCTCTCTTTCTATCTCTCTTTTTCTCTTTCACTGCAGATTGTCTTGCATGCATTTTCGTATTGATTTGCTGCACATTACATTTCGAAATGCTGCACTGTTTGTTGTTGGCCGCTGCTCAATCAGTTTTACCTGTTGCAGCACATAAAAACATCACCAACAACAACAACAATAACGAAAGCAGCGTCGGCAGCGACTGCAGTTTTTTGTTTGATCTCTCTTATTGTTGTTGAGTTGTTGCCGTGCATCTTTTTCTGCTCCTTTGTTGTTGTTGTAGTCTCTTGTTTCACTGTGAAATTTATTGGCGCATATAAATGCCTCAAAATTGATGTTATTGTCGTTTTAAGTTTGACCCTTTTCTGCCTGTTAAATTCTTCTTCTTATTCTTTGTGTTGGTGGCCTGAAAATTAATTTAATTTTTTGTTTTCCTTTCGGAAAATCTGTTCAATATCTTTCGACTGTTTATTTATTAAAGTCTTGCCAAGTGGGCAACAAATAAAAACCGGAGAGAAAAACAAAAGTTGTGGGCGCGCCCAATGTGCGCAGCCAAGTAGGCGTCACAGAGCAATTTGTGCGGCTGCATGGAGAGGGAAGGGGAGGGGAAGAGATGTGAACGAAAAGGAGAGACAGAGACAGAGAAAGGGAAGATTCTTATCCCGACCAGTGCTGCTAACTCTTCAGGGCTTCGACACTACTTAAAAAAGCCAGAAATAGCTAGAAAAAAATTGGACAGTCGACAGTAGAATAAAAGCTTTTTACGGTTTTAAGGGAATCTT
The DNA here is from genome assembly GCA_037075265.1 of Drosophila nigricruria. Taxonomy (NCBI): domain Eukaryota; kingdom Metazoa; phylum Arthropoda; class Insecta; order Diptera; family Drosophilidae; genus Drosophila; species Drosophila nigricruria. Next base: position 16,754,546 of record JBAMCI010000150.1, on the reverse strand, counting down.
TGTATGAATTTTCATATCGACAGTCATAAAATACACCGATTTCAATCAACATTGCATAAATTTGGATTTTGTTTCCAGCTAGATCATAATTTTCTCCCGCATTCAGTGTTTTTTAAACGCCTGAACTGACGGAAAAATAGCTAAATTGGCAGCACTGATCCCGACCTATGTATGAGTTAATTTTGTTTGCCTTCTAAATCGTCAGGCAAGTGGGCGGGCAGTTAGAGATGGGGCTGTTAGAGTAACAGTATGGCAGGGCACATACCGTGGGTGGGAGGAGTATGCACTTACCTACATATGTATGTCTTATGATGCTTTGCTTGACAGTTGCTTTGCGTTTCTCTTTCTGCGCTATTTACACAGTTCTGGGTGAAGATTTTTGGCGCAGGCGCAGTAGTTTCAGGAGTTGTTGAGTTCGCTAAGCTGCACAGTTCTGCGATCGTGACAAATATTTGGAAACGCATGCGCGTCGCTGATGCTGCCGCATTCCGATGCAAGCGCAGAACGAAATTGTTTCAATAACAGCAGATGGTGGCACAATTTGAAGGCAATAACATTTAAGTAACATTTGTTGAGGTGCAAACAAAATACACGCACACACACACACTTACACTTATATACACACACACACGCAAAAACAAGCAGACACAATTTTCGCGCACTTCGGCTTTTAGTATGTATCTTTTATTGGCTTGAATTTTCCTGCCTGCCCTTTTCGAGCGACACAAACGCAGACGCAAACGCGAAACGCAAAACGATCACTGAGACTTTTTTTTTTGTTTTAGCGCAGTTGCTTAGTGTATATATGAAACTAGTTGAAGGAGCGAACGCTTAAGGCGTGTGTTGTTTTATCGTTGCAATAATTTACAAGCGTCAACATTTTATCCGTGACAAGCCGACGCGACGACCAACCCGCTCAAATTCCAACAACAAATTAAATATTTATGTTATTTAACAGCTGTTTAACAGCAACAAGTTGGAGAGCACAGCAGACACGCAGAGATTGTAACAGAATCTATCGACTATAAAATATTTCGATTATATCGAAATTAAAATAGTTTGGTTAATGAAGTATACATTTTTTTTAAATTTTCTAAATTAGAACTAACTTTTAACTAGCTTTGCAAGTTAAATTTATCTATTTATAAAGCACCGCATAGTAAATATTTTAAACAAGTTGGCAGCACTGTCCTGTAAGCACGATCAGCTGTTCAAACAGTTCTCAAATAGTTCTCACCGCGAAAAAGTTAAATAGATTTTAAAATTTGTTGTTTATTTTCAAAATAAACGATTACAATGGGCGTATGCCGTTTTTTTCAACAAGGCTCTTGCCGTTTCGGCACAAAATGCCATAATGAACATTTTGATGTTAAGTAAGTACCAAATATCAAATGCTAAACATTGAGTTTCATCATAAATGTAATTTCAGGCAATGTCTGAAGACAGATATTGAATCCTGCCTCAATGGCAAAATGTGGCCCTTCTCTGTGTATGGCCCGTTCAAGGATAAGCCCAATATACCCAACTTCATAGAAGACCAATCCTTCGAAGAGGTTCGCTTTCAGGCCTATGAAAGTCAGCGCCAAAACTGCTTCGAGCAATTCCATCAGCAGTTCACCAAGGAGGTGCACGATGCGACGATGAAAATGAAGCTAATGTTGCAATTCCCACCACAAGTACTCGATGTAATGATGAAGCTATATGATACGCCGGAAGGCAGCCAGCCAGCTGCGAACAATAACAATCCCTTCGCTGCGCCAACCAGCTCGATTTTTGGCAAACCCGCCTTGAGCTCAGCCAGCGCTAATATTTTTGGTAGTGCTGCGGCGAGCACAAACTTCACGCCAGCTGGCAGCTCAATCTTTGGCGGTGGCGGTAATCCGGGCAGCAACATTTTTGCAGCTGCATCAAATACAAATGTTTTTGGACAGCAGCAGCAGCCACAGGCACAAGCATTTGGTGGACAACAGCAGCAGCAGCAACAGCCCAGCCCCTTTGGACAGCAACAGCCTCAGGCTTCCATATTTGGTCAAGCGCAGCAGCAACAGCCACAGGCGAATCCCTTTGGCCAGGCACAAGCAGCAGTAGCGCCTCTCGCTAACAACAACAGCATCTTTGCACAAGCACAGCCTGCAAATGCCACACCATTTGGCCAAGCTGTTGCCTTTGCGCCACAACAACAACAACAACAACAACAGCAGCAGCAGCAACAGCCTTTCATGGGCGGCATGTTTGGCAATTCAGCTGTTGCCACAGCTAATACGGGCAATATATTTGCTCAGGCAGCCGCTCAGAGTTCAACTGGATTCTTTACTCAACCCGCAGGTGGATTTCAGCAACAAATGCAAGCAGATGCAGCACAACAGCAACAGCAGCAACTGTTGCAACAGCCTGCTGCCACTTCTTCCATATATAGTCGCATGGAGGATCTTACAGCTGAGGAGATAGCAGCCTTTAAGGCGGAACAATTTGCACCTGGACAGGTGCCCTTCAAGCCGCCGCCACGCGAGCTTTGTTAAACAAAAACATTGTTATCATTATTATATATAATATCTTAAATAAATACTGCTGAAGTACAATTTCTTTAATGCATCAACATATTTAAGCGTTCCATATTGATAGAGTAAACCGCATGAGAGCCAATGAGATTGCGATCCCTGAATGCACGTTGGCAATCCTTCAGCGTAATCACAGTTCGTTCACAGGGCAAACTAAGTGGACATATAGAAAGTGGAATTAGTTCCTCAACTGATTTGTAACTCCTCCCCCCAATACTTACACTTGCTCGCAGGCTGAGAGAAAGACAATATCATCGTTTTGCCGTCGCATGAAGTTCGCCGTGTTTAGCTCCTTGTCGTGCTCTAATGGTGTGTCGTCCACCTTCTGGCGTGTGACCGTGTTGCGCAGCGAGGGATCACGCAGCTGGGCGCCCACATCATAGAAGAAGTTGCCTTCGCCGCTCGTCTTATAATGTTTGCGTTTCTTTATAATTGCGGCTAGCAAATCCTTGAGCAGCACCTGCACAGCCATGGCCACATAGTCGGCCACACTATCCTCCACGGAGATCAGCCCAATCTCCCAGGCGCCGATCAGGAAGCGGCCCATTATAAAGCCAGCGTCGGGCAGGAACAATTCCTGTGCGCAATAGCGCTGTGTGGGCAGCTGCTGCTGTTGCTGCTGCTGCTGCATGCCCTGGTCACCGGCTAGCGTGGGCGGGCGTATCAGCTGCATGTTGTCCTCTTTAACAAACTCCAGCACATCGCACAGCTCGAAATTGATGCGATCCGCAAAGGTGCGAGAACTGCGCTTGCGTTTTCGACTGCTGCTGCTGCTGGCAGCGGCGCCGCTGGCGCTGCCGCTGCGACTGCTCGTTGTGCATGTGGGCTGCAGTGTGGCAATTGTTTCGGGAGCAGCGAAGGCATCGATCTTATTGAGCAACGCCAGTAAAAATTGATTATGCAAATGTAGTTTGTCCGGCGACATTATTTTGCGACATTCGCAGTCAAATTCCTCCTTTGTCCAACGATTGCGAAACCAATTCTTCATGTTTGCTCTATAGCGCTCCCAATTGTCACCAAGGGCCACGACCAGTGCCTCCTTGGTCACGAGCACTTTATCCGTAAGGGCATTCATTTAAAAAATATACTCAACTTTTTAATTTTCAGCAAATGCAATTTTTCTTGTCGACTTCTTTTACGGGTTTATCGGCTGACTTATCGATAGTTTTAGTAAACAAAAAATGTGGCCCTCCTAAATTCAACAGCATACCATCCTTACTGAACACTGTCAACAAAAACACGCAACAAAAATGGACGTAAGCTAAAAAAAATAAATATTTAATTTAATATAAATAAAAGCTATTTATGTTATTTGCAGAAATCTAAGAAATCAAAGACGCCAAAGAAATCAAAAGAAAATTCGCTAACAGTAAAACTAGTTAATACAAAACGCAAACAGAAGGAAGTCAACCGCGTGCTAAAACTCAAATATGAAATTTTGCTTAAATCGGAAGTATCCTACTTGGAATATATAGAAATGCGCTCGGAATTGGAGCGTTTGAATGCATTGAAGGAGACGTTTACGCGACGCGTGGAGAAATTAAAACAACAGGCCAAGTAGTTTCATAATATTCAGGAACTTTAAGAGAAATTAGCTTAAGTAAATAAAGTTTTGTATATTAAATATTAGAAGACAGTTCGCTCTGAGATGAATAGCACTTGAAGGCTGTCCACATTCTGTCGAATTCCGTTTGAAAGCGATTCATTAACAGCTTGTCGGAGGTGATGATGCAGTTCTCCCAGTTGCCCTTCAGGCCCTGAACTGTCCAATTGGCGGAGCCAAAAAGCACAACTCCGACACGAGGTGGTAGCTCCATTTCTTTGTGCCACAACTGCAAAAGCTCCTGGACACGTGAATCCTCATCAATCACCAGGAACTTGTGGTGCATCAGCGCTGTGGTATCCGGCATGCGAATCTCAATGCCGGCGTCGATCAGACTCCCTACCTTAGAGCCAGTGGAGCATAGCATTTCGGGATCGCTGATGATGCGTATGTTGACGCCGCGGCGCTGTGCCCGATGAAAGGCCCCCAATAGCTCAAAGTTGGTCAACGTGTAGATGGCAATGTCTATGGCGTAAACTGCCTGATCGATCTGCTTCACCATCCGTTCAATGTGAGTTTTGCTGCAGTATTTGTTGCTGCACTTGACCGATTCGCCCTTGCGATGCTCGCCGGCACATTTGGAGCTTAATTCATTGAATAGCATAATTTCCAGAACTTCCTGATTTGAGTTTTTGATCTTGTTTTGTAAATATTTCAAAATTATATATGTTCCGGCCCCTATTGCGAGCGTAGTCCATAATGTATGGTTTTTGTACCAATTCAGCACTGCAATTTTATATATTTCAATTGAGCTTTTATTATTTCTATTTCCAATACTCACTTTGCGCCATTATCTTTTATGCGCGCTCAACTATGAACGGGACTTGGCAAATGAAAAGAGAGGTGTGAGAGGTTGTCTCATATCTCCCTATCCATTTACTAAAAACCGTTGATTGCCGCATTGAAGCAAACAACCTCTCACACCTCTCTCGAGGCTTAATCTGGCGTGTTGGAGCCCTGAAGAGTTGGCAGCACTGGCAGCAATACATTCTTTAAATATATGTCCAATTTCAAACTAAAGTTTATTTATTACAAACATTAAAATCAAACTTGCAAACACAATAATACTCTATTATTATTAGCATCAAATTGTGACATATTTTATATTAAAGCAAGTGTAAATTTGTGACGTATGTAAAAGATTTCATTTTGTTTTCGATCGATATCGATGTTTTTCCATACGATTCTCAAAAACGCCATTTTTCAACACTAACAGAGCCATGTTTAGCGCTGCATCGCTTGAAAGAAAGAGCAAAAAATAATAATAAAATAAAAAAAAAATGGAAATTGATGATAAATCTCACACAATAATGGGCACTGGGACACAGGAGTTGCTGGAGGAACGTGACGTAGAGCTGAAAAAAGTCTTAAAGCTGAAGTTCATATTGAATGAAATTCGTAATTTAAATCTTGGAGCCGAGGAGACGCCAGAAATAAAGCGAGCGCTCAAATTGGTTTCGGTAGCCGATTATATACGTCTGGGCGAGGAACAAGAGCATCTGCTAGGTGAGCAATTGTATATATAAGGGTAGAATACACTTTAAACACTCATTTACAGACTTGCAGGAGTGCAGCAGATGTCCCCCACTCAGTTATATCGACGGCAAAGCCGTTCGCACCAAATTGGCGGAGAATTTGCGTGCGATTCTAACGCCAATTGCACAATTGGGCGATAAAATACGTGCTGAGCTGCCGGATGCCTTGGCCAAAGAGGAGGAAGCGCAGCTAACACAAGGACAACAGGAAATAATTCGATTGCAAAAGGAACAACGTGAGACCCTGGAGAAACTGGTGCACATGTATCGTCACAAGTGTGCGCTGATGATGAAGGCGGTAGAGTTGAAGCTGGGTCCACATCTGGGAAATGAACTCAAGTTGCAGCAGGCGCAGGCGCAACTACTGCAGACAAAGGCGGACTTGCTGCGGATGTACTTCATAAATGAGATATTCTCGCGCACGGATCACAGCTTGAAGGCGCACGAGGAAGTGGACAAGTATATTGACGAGCTGCTGAGGGCCAGACAGGCTGAACGTCGTTAGAATATTATATTATACATATAAGACAATAAAATATAGTTAATATTAGTTTAATAGTGCAGTATTTTATTTAAATTGGCAAAATAAGTGTTAGCATGGTGGCAACTCTTGTTTAATGCTGCAGTATTTTACTTGAATTGGCAAAATTAGTGCTAGATTAGTAATTTAATAGTAATTGGCGCAATTATGGAGAATCATTCTAGCGCAAGTAAGGAAGAGCGGTTAATGAAAGGAATGAATACAAAAATAAACAATAAATAAATAAAATACTAAATAGACAAGCCATTTATCTGGACTTGACCCGCGATTTAGCTAGACAAACAACTATTTTGAGCTGCCAATTGTCCGCAGCTACAATGCGGTATTTTATTTAAACTGACTTTATTCCGAACAACGTGGCAACACTACGACAGTGCAAAAAAAAGTAAACAATTCGGCGAATCGCGCAATGACGGAAAATAGTTCTAGTGAAAGTAAAGAGGAACATTCAGTAAATGGAAGCGATGCCATAACATCCGAAGCTGCACCACAAGTAAACAACATATCTCCAATTGCCACACCCATTGTTGATATCGAGGACACGCACTCCCTGGACTCGGCCAGCGTTTTCAGCTCGACAACAACAACAACACGCAGCAAAAGCAAATCCCCAAATACACGAAAACTAAGGCGATTGTGCCGGCGGGCGAAGGCCCCCAAGATGGTGCAGCCTCTATACAAATATAGGTGATTTGGGCAATATACCTGATTTACTTAACTGAATATACTCCTCTTTTGCAGCCATCATGTGCGCGAGGATCACAATCATCAGATCTTTGGCGTTCAGTTCAATCCCCACCTGGACAGGAGTCAAGCGGTGTTCGCCACTGTGGGCAAGGATCGTGTCTCGATCTACGAATGCGTTAAGCATAATGTGGATGTTGAGTCCGGCGATGCAGACAGCATACGCCTGCTGCAGGTTTATGCAGATCCGGATGTGAGTTCCGTATAGCTATATATAGTTCCATCTATTTAGTTCTCAATGCATTCTTTATCCCTTACAGACTGATGAAAGCTTCTATACTTGTGCTTGGTCTTATGATGCCACCACTGGCGATCCGGTCTTGGCTGCCGCTGGCTATCGTGGCGTCATACGCATCTTCAACATCATCAAGCATCAGTGCGCCAAGAACTACATCGGGCACGGGCATGCGATAAATGAGCTGAAATTTCATCCAATACTGCCCCAGTTGTTGCTATCGGGCAGCAAGGATCACTCGCTGCGCCTGTGGAACATACAAACGGATGTCTGTGTCGCTGTCTTTGGCGGCGTCGAGGGCCATCGGGATGAGGTGCTCTCCATTGACTTTGATTTGCGCGGCGATCGCATCATGTCCAGTGGCATGGATCATTCGCTGAAGCTGTGGCGCCTTAACAAGCCCGACATCAAGGAGGCTATCGAGCTGAGCGCGAGCTTCAATGCCAGCAAGAACACTGCGCCCTTTCCCACCATCAAGGAGCACTTCCCGGACTTCTCCACTCGTGACATTCATCGCAATTATGTGGACTGCGTTCAGTGGTTTGGCGATTTTATATTTTCCAAGTCGTGTGAGAACTCGATCGTGTGCTGGAAGCCGGGCAAGTTGTTTGCGCAGCGTCACGAGATCAAGCCACAGGATTCGACAACGGTTCTCCATCACTTCGACTATAAAATGTGCGAGATTTGGTTCGTGCGTTTCGCGTTTAATGCGTGGCAAAAGGTGCTCGCACTTGGCAACCAGCTGGGGACAACGTTTGTCTGGGAGCTGGACTCCAATGATCCCAATTTGACCAAGTGCAGCCAACTGGTGCATCCCAAATGCACCTCAACCATTCGACAGACTTCATTCTCCAAGGATGGATCAACTTTGATTTGTGTGTGCGACGATAGCACCGTTTGGCGCTGGGATCGCGTTAATTAAGATATAACTCCTATATATATATTAGAATATTAAGTTATATACATATATGTGTATAATATATATGCATTTATTTAAAATAAATATTTGTACGTAAATAATTTTTAAAAATTTGAAAATGTGCGCCAAACATGAATAGTTGTTAGTGCTGCCAGATGTTCGTCAATTCGTGCTTGAATAATACTAAAACTATTCGATAGTTAAACGATAAGCTACAACGTCGATTAATTGCTGACAGCATTGCGCACACTCGTTGCTGCAGTGTTGCAAAACTTGCAACGCATAACAAAAAAAAGAATTTAGCGAAAACGTTTATAAAATTTCTAAAGTTGAAAAAACTCAACAAATCATTGAAAATGGGTTCGTCGTCTGGAAAAAAACACAAAAAGGACAAGAAACACAGTCATCGGTCGCGTTCACGCGAACGACAACAACGCGGCACGGATGAGGATGTTACTCTCGATCTCACAGACGACTCGACGTCGACGCGCCACAGACACCACAAGCACAAGAAGCACAAGGAGCACCGGCACAAGCACCACAAGCAGAAGGAGCGTGAGCGACCCAGCGAGGTTATATCCCTGGAGGAGTCGGACTCGGACAGTAAGTGGCGTAGATATTATAGTTGTCTGTGCAGCCCCATTGAAGGAGCAACTGCGTCCCCGGCGTGCGATATCTGAACACGAAAAGCGATATTCAATTGGGTTTATTCTATATGCTATATGCCACGCAATTGCTCTGGAGCTGCACTTTCTGTGATCTGAACTCACTAAAGTTTCGTTGTTCTTCTCTTTATTGGTTGCTTTCAGGTAGACAGACTGTGAGTGTGAGAAAAAGAGGGCAGCAAATGCGAACGAAGAATTAAAATTATACTAACCAGCCATTGGGCAGACAAAGTTGACTTTGAAGCTGTATTTAAGCTCGTGCATTTTATTTTGTAGGTTCCGACTGCGTGGAGGTGCCCATCGAACAAGTTGCAAAGGCGAAGGTGCGTGAATTGGCAGCCAAAGAGCGAGAAAGAGAACCATTGGTACGGGAGCGGGATGCAACAGCTCGCGAGGCACTCATTCGAGAGCGGGAGCCATCTGCTCGAGAGCGAGAGGCACACGTTCGTGATCGCGAGCCACCTGCTCGAGAGCGTGAGCCATCGACACGAGAGCGAGATCATGAGATAACAGCGCCGCCACCTCCACAAATATCCAAGCATTTGGACTATGAGCGGGAGCGCCGGAGAGAGCGTGAAATAGAACGTGAGCGCGAGTCACGTAAGCGAGCACAGAAAGAGCGCGAGCGTGTGCGTGGAAACTCTCGCTCACAATCACCAATAGCGTCACATCAAGCACATCGGCAACGTTCCCATTCGCCCAAAGGCGACAATAGCGCTGGGCGTAAGCGTGGCAACAGGGAACGAGAACCGGCACGTGAACGTGAACGGGAACGTGTGCGGTCACGTAGTCATTCGCCTATACCGGAAAATGGAGCTGGAGATGTGCTTTCCATTGCCGAGACAAACAAGTTGCGTGCCAAGCTCGGCTTGAAGCCACTTGAAGTGGATACGGGACCGAGCAAGGCAGCTCCATCCACCAGCAGCGATAGTCAACAGGATAGCAAAAGAACGGGTGCCGATAAGGATCTCTCATCGTACAAGGACGAATGGGGTGAATTCTTGCACAAGCCTGCCGATAATATTAAAGAGAAAAAGGAGGCAGAAAAACTGCGGGAAAAGCTTAAGCAACGGAAGGAGAAACGTTTCCTTGAAGAGCGCTTGGCCCGCATTCGCACACTTGGCGAATCCGATGAGGAAACGGACAATGTGTCCAAATGGGTGGACCGCAACAAGCGTGTCGTTAACGAGCGTGAGGAGGCACTGCGCAAGGTAAGTTAACAATAAAATCAATAACATACAAATCGAAATAATATAAATATTTTACTGGAACAGGCCAAAGAGCTGGAGGAACTTGATGAGGCGTTCGGCGTTGCCGAGATAATGGAACAAGAGAAGAAAAAAGCTCGTCAATCGGCTTATAATGATCGCAATTTGAAGGGTTTGCGTGTTGAGCATGACATGGATGACTTTGGTGAAGGCCGAACAGTTATATTAACGCTCAAGGATCAAGACGTGCTCAATGAGGAGGAGGGTGACACTTTGGTCAATGTCAACATGCTTGACGATGAACGATACAAGAAAAATGTATCCAACAAAAAGCTTAACCCGCTTAGTTATGGCTATAATGTATATGAAGAGCAATACGATGAGCTGGGTAATCCAATTGAACGAGCCATACTCGAGAAGTACGATGAGGATATCGAGGGGCAGCCCCAGAAGCGAAAGAACTTCGTGATTGGAGAAAACGTTGAAGAGGAACGTGAGCACAGGCGAAAGCTTTTGGAAATCAAGACAAAGTTAGCAGGCAAACGCTTGGAAACGTTAGAGGACACGAATTTGAAATTAGCCTCAGATACTTTCAGTGTTCAGGAGTTGGCAACGTAAGCTATATTGATCAATTGATTTAATTCTTTCTATTAACTTTATGATTCTTTTTCCATATAGATTCAAGAAGCCAAAGAAAAAAGTTAAGAAATTGCGCCAGAAGCTAAAAGCAGAGGATTTGGAACCAATTGATGAGCTGCCGGGTTCCTCAAATTTAGGCAGTCGTAGTAGAAGTCACCGCGATGTCGATGAAGATGTTGCCATGAAAGATGAGTCAAAGCCAGAAATCAAGCTGGAACAGGATGACGATGATTTGGAGCGTGTGCTGTCGAAGGCTCGCAAGCTTAAGCAAAAAGAAAACATCATAAAAAAACCTCTGCCCATCGATGTAGCGTCCATTACGCACAACGTTAAGCCTGAGCCGGCGGATGAGACTAGCGCCGCTGATGAAATGACGCTTGGCGCTGCCGACAGTAATATTGTGCTCAATGCCACCGCAGAGTTTTGTCGTACGCTGGGTGATATTCCCACCTATGGCATGGCTGGTAATCGTAATGAGGATTCCAATGATATGATGGACTTTGACAGGGACGAGGCTTTGGACGAGCACATGGATACGAATATGGATGAGCCCACGTTAAGTCATGGCACATGGAATTCAGTGAATCCAGACGAAGTAATGCAGCCTGCTGATTTAGACAATTTGGGCGATGATGTCGAAGAGAGGGCTATCTTAGATGAGGAGCCTGATGTGGGCGCTGGTGTGGCAAATGCGCTGCGCTTGGCCTTATCTAAGGGCTACTTGGAAAAAGAGGAAAAGAATCGACCAAGTAATACAAAAATGGCACATCTTCAGGCCAAGAACTACTCCATTGAAGATAAAGCTGCTGGGTAAGTGAATTAAGAGTACAATTTTGTATTAATTTATATATATTAATGAATGTTTTTCTTACCAGTGAGGATGACAAAATCGGACGTCGTGATCGTTTCCATGCTGGTCCTATTATGGACTTCAAGGACAAAGAAACATTCAAACCCAATGTTAAACTTGACTATATTGATGACAATGGTCGAATCCTGAACCTCAAAGAGGCGTTCCGCTATTTGTCACACAAGTTCCATGGCAAAGGACCAGGCAAAAACAAGATTGAGAAGCGTCTCAAAAAAATGGAGCAAGATGGCGTATGTTTTTTCCATTGATATCATAATAAATCAAATGATTTTAAATATTTATCTATTACAGCTAATGAAAACAATGAGCTCCACGGACACGCCATTGTGCACATTAACCATGCTGCAGCAGAAGCAAAAGGAAACAAAGACGCCATATGTGGTGCTCAGTGGTAGCAACAAAACCACCGCTGGCGTTAGCGGCGCATCAATATCTAAATTTAAGTAAACTGCTGGATTATTATTATTATTATTATTATTCCAGCAATGACTACAACCAAATGCAATAGTAACTTCCAAAATCACAACCTAAATGCTTATTGTAGTTGATACACACATAAGTTAGATTTCAGAACCATACAACAACCCACTTTAAATCCCAACTTGCTTCACATTCAATAAAGCTTAACACTTTACTAAAGTACAATATAAACTTATATTCTTAAACCAAACAAAAACAGCCATAAATATGTATTATTCTTTTCTGTTTTTAAGAATGTTTTGAAAGTGAACAACAAAAAGTTTAGAGATTGTTTTTTAAAGGAAAATTTGTTAATATTGTTTAAAACTATAAATTATCATGTTTTCTAAATCATTTTTGGAAGCTAACAAATTAAAAAATATTACTTAATGTTTATGGGCAATAAAAATTGTTTTTTTTCTAGAGTTGAGAGTTAGTCTCTTAAGAGCTTAAATATTCTCTCCTGTCATTATTCTGGTAAGCCTGAATTCAATACGTTAATGTACATAGCCGCATCACCTCTATTCAAAGTCACTAAAAAGATATTCAATTGTTCAGATATATCTTAGCTCAAGCAGTGAAAACGAACTTACCATTGAAACTATTGCCCAAGAGCTTACGCTGATTGCCTTGAAGAAGTTCAAATTGTTGATCCCCTTGACCCGTGCAGATCATATTGGAGCTGTTGTATTGAAAAGTCCAACAACATTTGCTCTGGGCGAATTGTATATACTTAATCAGCACTTGCTGGACATCGGGCGGCACGTTCGGTGTTGAGAGCTGCATCTGCGATGTGTCGCCCGCACGTGCAAAGTTAAGACCACCGTAGCCAAAGATGAGGGATTGAAGAAAGCCGCCAATGCCAGTTAGGAAATTGGCGGAGCCTTTATATCCAATTGGCACCTCGCTCCACACCTTGAACTCCTTATGTACATAGTTTTGATAGCCACGGGCAAAGTACTCATGGGCACGCCAATCCTGCTTTGCTGAGAGATAATTGGCAGCAAACATGGACCAGGTCATAGCTGGACCAGTGGCGCGTGTAACATTCGCATAATATTGCAAATCATTTAGGTGCGTGGAACTAGGGAGATTTAAAAGTACCTTGACTTAAAGATATAGAAACTATATGGTTACTCACCTGGTATCGAATTGCAATGGATATCCAAGTAATATTGTATCCGCCTGCTTCACAGTCTCGTTCAGCTTGTAGCCCAAATGCTGCGGATGATAATCCAATTTAACATCATATAATATAATAAGTTTGTCCCTGAGCTGACGCCATTCCTCGTATAGCTCTGTGCTGCTAGTGCTGCAGTTACTGCCTGCCCAAATGGCAAAGTCTAATGCAATTTTGGCTACTGCATTGGTATAGACGTTATCATCCACATTGCTGTGATCTTCATCTGGTCCCATGACATTCAAAAAGTGACAAGTTTCTTCACATGTTGAGCGACTGACAAGAAAATCGGCCACCTCAGCAGCAATGGGCCATGCCCGCTGGCATAGCCAAGCGTAATCATTCGTCTGAGCAAAGAACTTTTGTAGCCCAAAGGATATATCTGGCGAAATGTGTATTTCCTGTTGAGCAATCTCCAAGCAGCACGGATTTATAACCTCTGTGCCAGTGAAGGCGCTCTCCCATGGAAATCTACAAAATAAGTCAATGAAAGTTATTTGAAAGCATTTCTCTTCTTTTTAGATTCGTATTCAGCAAGTCAAAACCCATCTTTCGACGGTAACTCACCTCGCGCCTTTGTTGCCCTTTGCTCGGGCATTATATCTGGCGCCTTCCAGATGATTGTAGCGATAGTCGAGCAACTGTTTGCTAAACTCATAGTTAAACTGCGTAATTACGGGCAACATCCAAATTTCCGTATCCCAAAAGTTATGACCCTCGTAGTCTGCGTCCAAATTGCCACGTGCCAAGCCTGTAGGGCTTAATCCATCGTAGGGCTCATTCGGTTGATTGCTACTCAGCGTTGGCAAAGAGCTGGCCATATAGAAGATGCCCGCATTGACAATGCGTGACAATTCTAATGCATTGCCAATGATTTCAATGGAGAACTGTTTATCCCAAAACTCAGTCCATGCGTCAACATGACTTTGCAGCAATGCAGCAGGACTAAGCTGGAGCATGTCCTGCAGCTCTTTGCGGGCAACGCTTTGCTGACGATCCATGCAAATTATGATTCGATGTCGCAGTTCCGTTTGATTTGTGGGCCAATTTAGTACTCGAGACTGTTCTAATGATTCACTGAAGAGCACGTAAATTTCGTGGGGATTTGGCTGGAATTGTTTGAGCTCTACAACTTTGGTGACTCCGCGCAGAAGGCGATAATCTTCAAGAGCAAAGCTGCCATTGTTGAGCACTACGAAGTTAAAGGCGTCGCTAGCACTGCCTGGATGTTGGCTTAGCTTTAGATACTGAGTGTCTGGGTAGGATAGATGTGTATTAGCAAGAGAAAATATAGAAATAATAACTCACTTCTTAAAATTACAAATATAATGTCTTATAAAAACGTTCTATGTAGTCAGAGAGTCTTCTCAGGAATGGAAATAGGAGTTTCTATACTCATACTAACCTAGATGTAATGAAGCGTTTGTATGCCTGTAAGCTAGCACTTCATAGACCAGGGCTCTGTTATAATATCTATGCGGATATGTGCGTTGTTCCAGTGTCAAGCCCAGAGATGCATAGCTCTTCCTGTATCTAAAGTAGCCGCCACGTAGATCCATCTCATAGCTGATATCAGTAAATTCATTGTTAATCTGGCAACCCGTTGGATTACACAATTCTGCAGTTATATTAATCCAATTGGGTATACGAGCACGTCTGCTATTCCCGCCCGCGCCATTGTATACGCCATTCATAAATATGGCATCGCCAAATACCGTATAGCCTTGATGTCCATTCGACAGGCTAGGCATAAAATTAAGATCTGCGGGCAAGCTGTGTGGATATATCAAGTATTCAATACTCAAAAAATTTTGTTGACCTGTGCAATTTACCTCTGTGTTCTTAGAATGTAAGTATCTGGTGTATCTGAAGCGACGCTCCCAATCAAGATGATAACAAGAACAAAACTAAATTTCAACATATTCCGTTTACTTTGCTCTAATGTCTGAGGCAGCTCAAGCAATACTGAAGTGGGTTTAGCCTCTTGATAAGCGTTAATCTAAACGAGAGTAGAATTTGCTTTCTCTTTGCATCTCATTTTGCTGTTCTCTTATCAGTTGCATAAAGAATTTGCTTTAATTTGAGATGAGTTCAAGTCAATTTTATTATAATTCACAATTGTATTATTATATGATAAATATAAACAGAATAAAGTAAGTTTTCTATAGTCTAAATTTATTGTTATCAAGACCGAATAAAAGAGAGAAAGGGAGAGACAGTGCGAGAGCTAGGAAAATTGCAGATAATTAGACCAAAGATTAGGCACGATGCACAGCGAAAGATGTGATGTTGAATGGAGACAATTATGGGAAATCTTCCAATGGCATCAGACGACGCTCAAAAGAAAAGTCATTAAACGGTTAACTAACTATCACAGCTGGTTCATCTGAAACATCTTCAACAACAGTTGCTGGGCTCTGGGGTGGCCTAGGCACCCAGCGAGCACCTGCGTATTTTATATTCTATAACAATATTTTTTTTTCTCTTTCCCATAAGCTCAATTCCTTTTTTTTTTGTTTTTTTTTTTGTACTATGCATAATTCTTAGTAAGTATTCTTTGCAGCTGGGCTAATTATATGGCATTGTTGTTGTTGGCGCTAATTACGTGAGAATCCACACATGCAACGAAGCTTTGAGGTTTGTAGAGTCAGAAACCATATAGCCATAGATGCTTTCATGTAGTACGCCACTATCCAAAATCAAATACGACGACGCCTATGCAATCTTTGCCCCGACAGCGAAGCGTAACCAATAGAACAGCCTATAGCTGTGGCACGAGCAACAGGTACAACTAACTCTATGCTCGATATGGAGTCATGATTTGGTAGCCGAGCAGGGGGTCTGGTAGCAATCGGGAACCCTTACATCTTAACTTATGCTGCTATTGTAGCCTAATTTTAATGACGTTACGCCGCGATAGGTTTTCTGCTCAAGATCCATAAAGAAATGCTCAGGTGTTCGGGCTATATAGATGGAGTAGTAGTCGGCAGGTACAGTCATCGTTGTTGTTGTTGTTGTTGTTGTTATTGTTGCTTGTCTTTCGCCGCTTTGTGGTAGCTTGGCACGAGATTCGAATCTGGCGCAGATCTATGGGGTCTGTGATTTACCCTTTGTTTTGCGGCTTTACTTCCCCCCACACACACACACACGCACACACACACTCTGTCTCACTTTTTGATCCAGCTAGCTGTCTCGCTCTGGCAATTCAAAATGCTCATGTTGTTGGTTATATTTGAAGATGCCTATGCAGAGCCTGCCTATCACGATGTCGTAGCTCACCGAAGCGTAACTGAAATATTAAAATATTTGTTTCTCTTTTTATTTTTATTTTTTTTATTTTTGCATTAGTTGTTGCTGTTTTTGTTGTCTAGTCGCCGGCCATTTTGTTGGTGGTTTTGCCGTCAGATTTTGGTTTTTTTTGCAGTGTTTTTGTGCTTTTTTTTGTAACCTGTTGCCCGAAAAGTCGCGTTGAGAAATTTACGCAACGAAGCGTTGCCAATGAGTTTCCGCTTTTGAGGCATTGGGCATGGGCTTAGTCGTCGTCGCCGCACCACGCAACACCACCAAACACCAGCAACAGCCCTGCTACAATCATTTTAACAATGCTTACAATAATAATCGTAGATGCGAGGGTCACTTTGTATGTTTTGAACAGGCAAAACGGAAGTAGACAAATTTTAAAGAATTACAATAATTAATTATTGTGAAGAATTAAAAAAAAAATTTATATTATCTCTGTTAGAATATTCTTCATTAAGTTTACTTGATTATGGATTCTCCAATATTCTGATGGGTGAGCTGTACTAGATTTAATACATTCATTAATATTTTGCTTAATATAGTTTAAAAAGTTGTAGTTAATGCAACTCAAGACTCTTATTGTTATGATCTTTTAGAAAAGGCTTTTACTAAAATTCTTATAGTCTAGTTAAAGAATGTTTCTCAAAAATGGAAAAAGTGGACTGGCTATGTTAAAACAGCATTATTATATGGCTAATCGCACATTAAAGACTTTGATATAGACAAAGATTAAAGCCAAAAATATTTTCATGCTGTTTGAGATAGGTGTTTAAAAAAATACCTGAGTATTTTTATTAATAGTTTAAAAATAGGAGATAAAATCTTTTTTTTTCAACTTTAGACACGCTTGCATATTTATAAGCTGTGTAGATATATCTTTCCGATTGTAGTCAGAATTATAGAGTAAATTAAAAACTATATCTATACTATTAAAAAAATACCAGTGTAGAATCACTTTCATAGATGAGACTGTGCATATTTTAGTCACATAAATTGCTCAACCATTTCATAAAATAATTTCCCAACATATTTATCATAAACTGAATATACAGCCCTCGCATACAGCAAATTTAGCTCAAGCCTTTGCTCGTTTTTTTCGGTTTTGGGTCTCTGAATGTTTTTCTGCCTAATTTGTGTGTGTGCACCCGAAAATGAAACGCGTGTGAAAATTATGCTTCTTGTGTTTTAGATAGTAAATTGTACAATGTAACAATTTTAAACTATATATATATATACATATATAAAGTTGGCAGCAATCATATGCTTATACACTTTTTGGGAGGGCGGGGGCTTATGTTCAACTGTGCTGGGAGCGCGTAACTTTGCCTAATTGTTGTAATTTGCTTAGATATATATATATATATATATATTTGTATTTTATTTATTGTTGCAAGATAATTATGATGATTATCTGTAAAAGGGCGTATTTCAATGTCTTTTTTTCAGTTTTCTGTTTTCTGCTTTTTAAATTGCAGTAGCCTGGGAACGTAGCTCAAGACCACAGCGCGACCACCAGATAGAGCAAAGCCATCGACACCGCCTAACAGCAGCGACGATGTATTTGCAACTCAATTATGAGCTGAGCGGCGGCAGTATCTCCATTTACACATCTGCATGCACTTGACCATTCGTGCAATTCCAGACGATAATTTGCATTATTTTGTGTGCAGTCCGCGCACAGGTGGCTCTGCTCGAGTCGCCGCTGACTCCGCTAAGCTCACGCGTCGCCTGATCGCGTAAATAACACTGTGCAACAGATCCATTAAATTGTTAAAGGCTTAAACAGTGTAGAAGTCTATAGTTATTTCTAGAAATAGTGTTAATATATCATAAAACTTGATATCCAATTCTAAAACATTATTTGCATTACATACTTCATATTAACTACATTTCATTAGGCTCAGAATACAACCTTTTTAAGGTAGCTAAAAACATAATCTCTATTTAAGAATATTTTCATTTAAGCCTTTAGTTTCAAACACCAAAATTATGTTGCTTGGTGTTGGAAGCGCAGTCTTTGATAATTCAGCTGCATATGTGCAGCGTCTGTGACCTCTGGCCGGCTGCTCTTCAATTCAATTACAGGCGACAGAATACACACAGAGGTACTCATGTGGCTATTCGCACTCATACGGGTACTCACATCGCTGTAGATAATTATCAGCATGAGGCGCAGCTTTTCGGGCGATTGATATGTAAATTTTGTTAGGCTATTTGAAATGCGTAAGTCATTTGGGAAGCAACCACCGAAAAGTGGCAGCCGCGACGCACAGGTGTGACAAAGAGCAACGGTTGGCCGGCCGCTAATTAAGGTAGGTCCAGGCCAACCGCAGGAGCGTGGGAAACAGCCCAGCCAGGATATATAGAGAAAGCGACAAACATTTGGTAGTGCGTGCTAATCGGCGTATGAGTTATTTTATTTTTATTATTGGGGCAAACGTTAAGGTAGCGGGCATTGCTGTAATTTTACAGCTGCTGCTTGAGTTAATGCCAAAGCTGTGTGCGCTGCCTGAGCGGAACCGCAAACAGCAACTATAGAATATAACTAAAAGCAGTAGATGATGGGTAGCTTCGAGCCGCGCCTGGCTCATAATTTGCTTGACAGTTGCGAGCAGCCGGAGCAGCCAGAGCGTGATTAGCGTTTTCCATGCGGCGGTTTCAATTATTACACCTGTTGCTTGGCTAAGCAGCAGAAGCAACAACAGCAACAGCAACAGCAAGTGCAGCAATGGTATCTAGCTACCTAGCGACCCCTTGAAAGATTGTTGTTGTTTTTATAAATTTTCATAAGATACTTTTGTAACTATAAAGCGTGCTTCCTGCTACGCAAGTAACCATCAGCAGCATTTGTGGCAAGATGGCGTGGCCTATGCCTTGGAAAATATCAATACCCAGTGGCCAGTGGCCATAGTCAGCTAAGATAAGATCACTATTGGTACCATTCATATTGGCCGCCGCAGCAGCAGCAGCATCAGCAGTATCCTCATCAATGATTGCGGCCAGCCATCAGTACATAAATATTTCTCGCTTCTTCGCACAGATAATCACAGGCTCTTGAGTTACTCGAGCTTGTCAGCAGCAGCAGCAGTAGCAGAAGCATTTGGTCTTGCCACCATTTAAGGTGTGAGCCTGTACAGACAACAATCCAACAACAATCGATAGCAACAACAATATTTTCAACCTCAACACGTTTACGCATCAGTAGCAACCAGCAGCCGTTGCCTTTTGCCAGTGGAAAATTGATTTTTTTTTCAGCTTTTTATTGTTTTTAGAGCGTTTCATATCTCACGTCATCTTCGGATGCACTTCTCTGCGCAGCTGGAAAGTCGATGACGTTAATTGATATTGGCTTATTGGACAATAATAGAGTTGTTATTGCAACTTAATTGAAACGACTGGCGTGGCGCCATCTATCGTCCAGCAGACAGTGTATTCCTCAATGAGTGGAGTTGATTTCAAAATCTTTTGTACAGAATTTGAAAGTGAGTAGAATGAGTCGAATCAATACAGATGATTGCATTCTTCTCATGCACTAAACGACATACAAAGATTAGTAAAATAATTAAGATTATTATCGTCTTAATATACATATAGTATTTGTATTTCTTGTCTAAAAAAAGTTTTTGTTATCCAAGCCTTCATCAGTTGTTACCGGGCAATTACAGTATTATGGAATGGTTACGGATTCTTCAGTTATTATTATTATTATCGATTTCTGTTTACTATTATAAATCGGACTCCTATATTAAATGTCACTTATAAACAAAATGGCTCTAATAATTAAACATTCGTAAAAGTGCACTTTAAGGCTGGCTCTGCTGAAAAAGGAGTTTTAGAAAGGCAGTAAGAATTTTATAGTTTATAATTTCAAGTCTTCATCCAGCCAAATACACTCTGCTCACTTTATGAACGAGTATAAAGTCTATGCTGCCCACTGTTGCAAATAATTTAAACTAAGAATGCGGCTCGAGACTTTTTGCAGTAACTGTACCCAGTTGTTGCATGCTTCGTGTTTAGCACATAGCTTTTCACAATTTTCCATTTGCAGGCAACGGAAAATGTTTTCAAGAGCCGTCGACTGTGTTGAGGCAGCCACCCGTTCAGCCATATTGCATGTTTGAGAGATAAGCGTCTGAATTATTATCATACTCGTAGGGCCCTAGGTAAGTAGCGGACCTCTTTCTCTGTATAAATCGTATGTGGACCTGTTGCTACTTTTGCCTTTGCGTTTTCTGCTTCGCTGGGTTTCATGCAAGTTTTGACCTGCCCAAAGACCTCTTTAGGGTGCAATTGTACAATTGCCTAAAAGGTGGAAAATAATCGTTACAATTGTAACAAACTTATCGCATTACCAGAACACTTTTAAGTGACGTTTTTGAAATATTTGCTGGTCACTGCAAATAAATAAAAAGAAAACTATATTTTGCCATTCTAGACTATTAGGGCAGCCAGCCGTAACGTTGGCCACTAAACTAGAATTTGACATAAAAGTTACTAAAATTATTTAAAAAAAATAAACACAAACATGAAATAATAGTTGATACAGCATACTTATGGTTGAATACCCTTGGCAAGCATAGAGTTTAACTATATGTTATTAGGGGTATAAGGTTTTTGATAAAGTATGTTTTTTGAGCACATATCGCACTGATACTATATTAAACTATTCGATTTCAATTGCTAACTATGTCTCTATTTAAAATAATTGCCTTTTTTGGAAATCTGATTAAGATATCGTAAAACAGATCTTAAATTTTGGGTACCATTACTCAGATGACTTGCCTGTAAGATAAAGTCAGCGAAGCGCGTAGATGAATACTGTTTTATCTGCTCTTACACTTATCTTGATAGACATGTCTTCCTTTTATGTGTTACACATTTCGTGGCAATATTATAATGCCTCACGTGCAAGTGTATCCGAAAAAAAAGAAAAGGCTGGAACCCATTTAGAGATCACTGAAAATATGATGTTGTTGGTCGTAAAATAATTGTCGGCTCATAACAGGAACCGAGGGACAGTCGGATAGTCGGACAGTTAGTGAGTTGGCAATAGAGCGCGACATATCACATTGGCCCCGTCTGGCTTATGGAGGCAAGAACTGCCCTGTAATTACGATGAGGCCAATAGTACAAACAAGAAACTGACCCTAAACGCAGCGCTTTTGCGGCCCCTAGTAATTAAGAAATCCCCCCTTTTTGTCTTTTTTACTTTTTTTCCTTATATATTTATTTTATATTTTGGGTTTTATGTCGGGCAGCGGCAAAAGTTTCACAGAATTCTGTTTTTGATGACTTCACTTAAAAGTCAAAATGGTCATACATGTGGATTATTATTATTATTATTGTTTCTAGTATTTCGTTTTTTCTTTTTTTCTTTGAGTACAAAATGCCAACCTGCTTTGGTACTGTTTTCTTTAGCTTGTTCTTGGGCTTTTATTATTATTTTTTCGGAGATTGTAGCAGCTACTGCCGTGCTAACTCTACATTAAGAGTAGGCCTGTTTTTTTTTGTTGTCGGGGCTTGCTGGGCGGTCAATTACTTCTGACCTGGGACGTTGGGCCCCCGCCTCCAGCCCTGTTCTTAGGTCTTGCACATCCGTTAGTTTAGCAAGTTTCGGGAAGTGCTGGAAATGATTTTCCTGTTATGGTGAAAGCTCGTTAGTTGTGCATTTGCTGGTAAACAGAACACAGGATTGAAGCACCATCTGCTGCTGCTGCTGTTGTTGTTGTTGTTGTTATTGTTGCACCATATGTTGCAACTTTCACCCGAAATAAATACTTTGAAATAGTTGCAGCTTTCCCAAAATGCAATTTGCAATTGTTTTTTTTTTTTGTTTTTGGCCAATAATTGCAACTAATGCAACAAAACAATAACAAAAGCGAGCAACAACAATAAAAGAAAAAAAAAACTAAAATTGCACAATTCGGTCGAAAGAAATCGTCGCGTCGCTTGGGGGCTGCACTCTGAGTCATGTTATAAGCAGAAACGTATCGTGTTTGTATATATACATATATATCATGTATCTGTATACAAAATTGGAGCAAAAAGTGCTGAGATAATAGAAAATGCTTCCGCAGTTGTATATAAACTGGAAATAGATCTTATAAGCAGTATTTAGAAATTTTCTCCATAGCTCGTAGTTTTTTTTTTGTTGCCGCGTCATTTCCTTATCAAGCCAAGCTGCCAAATGTCACCAGCACCAGCACCCACGGCATAATTAATTATCCCTTAGTTTCCTTTGCCTCAGAACGGATCTGACTACTGTGCGTCGACTTTGTCAAGGTGGGTTTGTAGTATTTACAATTTCTTTTTATTCTATTCTACTTTTTTTTTTTTTTTTTGGTAGGGTCTGTCATGCAGGCGCTGATAGCACACGGCTGTGCACCCCTATAAAGCGAAAGGCAGAGCTATAAAGCATTATCGCATGGCCTACAGTTAGATCATCAAACGGGGGGTTAGACACTGGCAATAGCGCTAGGCACAGGTACATAACATATAACACACAAAAACAACTCATCGTCACGGTTCGATGACAATGGAAAAAAAATAATAGTAAAAAAATATAAAAAAAACGCATGAGCTCCGAATACAAAATGTATAGAACTTGGCTACCATGACATTATTATAGTATATGTATATATATATATATTCATGATGAGCAGCAATTGCCTGCTGTCTAACTAAAATGCAGGTTTTACTTATAATTGTTCATATTGCCCTAAACTAACTAACTATATAGCTTAGCAATAACAATACTTAGATTGCTAGCATGAGTAGATACTATGAATGTCTAAGATGAAAACTACTATGAAGTTAATTTAAGACGTCAGTTCTTATTCGAAATCGGAATTTTTATACCATTTATATTGCTTTTTTATAGAAAAAGAATTTTATTTTTAAATGCAAGTTTTAATAAAGGAGAATAAAGAACATACATTAAATCACAAAATTTGTCTATTTGATTAATGACTTAAATATAGATGATATATATTGGGCTTTCAGCTGCTATAAGTAAAAACTACAAAAAGAGATTAAATATGTATTTTATATTTTGTAATTCTAAATTAAATGTTTATTTTTTTCAAATTGTTATGATAGGTGCGAAATCTCCGAAAAGTATTCACTTTGTAATAAATTAGCTCGCTGAACTTAGAAAAAATAGATTTATTAAGATTAATTTTTGTTTGTTTTAAGACTCCTTATTTATTAAGCAATAAATTTTATTTTTTTCAGTTTTCAAATCTATTTTAGAGTAAAAGAAAGTAAATGTATCGAACCAGCTATGGGCGTGCTAGCGTTATTAATAAAAACCTAACGATTACAACTAACACAACGTTAAGAATTTAACAGTTTTTTTGTCGAGAGTTTGGCGAATGCATTGTAGTACAAGTATATACATTTTTTCTTGATCATTTATAGCTCTTAGTAGGCTGCTGATGTTTAGCCGAATGGAAAGCTAAACATTGGAAAAAAAAACCGCAGAATCAAAAGTTTGTTAGCCGCAGCGGTAACAGCTGCAGTTTGTTGCTGCAACTAATTGCATTTAGTCACCGGTCACCGGTAACACAGATCGTCTAACGGTGGCTTCCGTTAAACAGACATAGCATAGCTATGAAAAATGGCGAATGATTTTCTAACCAAATCAAAGCATAGAGCACCCAGCAACAATCAATGTAACAGTAGCGAACAGTTTCCACATGAATGCAGCTGCCAGCACGAGCTGTGACTGAGGCTGCGACTGCGACTGCCACTGAGCTGAGCTGAGCTGGCCAGGGCGGAAGTAGCGGTCATTGAAAGGTTCAATCGATGCCCAGGATGATGCTGAACGATCATCAGCGTAATGAACAATTAGTGCCTGAGGTGGCCGTCGCGTGGCTGTCAACAAGTGCCAACTTCCGATTGCAATTGTTACATATGATATGCGTATACATCTATTGGAACTTAGTTCCTCTGGGCCTTTAATAAGGGAGTTGTTAAGAAGATTGCTCAAAACGATGGACGTTGCATTAAGAATTACAGCTGGGAGCAGTGGCTTATAGCGGAAGTGATGTACTTGCGTCAAAAGGTTCACATGGTATCGGGTCAAGTCGAGGCGACATACAAGCAACAACTTTAAATTCTAGCGAAAATTCGGAAACGCAGGTCTTAAGCAATATCTGGCCCAGGTAGTGGTAGATGGGGCAAAGGGAGAGGGCGGCAATTTGGCTAACGAAACTGGAGTCAGAAGCAGAGCGCCCGAGCTAATGATCATTGCAATTGACCTGAGTGGCAGACGGCGCAAGATAGAGACAGAGGGAGAAAGAGCGACAGAGTGAGATAGGTAGAGAATGAGATGGATTGATCGTGATCGTGAGAGCGGCTTGAGTGAGCAAGACGGCTAGCTGTGTACAGCGAAACAAGTAATTACACCTGTGCTAATACGCTTCACTGAGCGCGCCATGAGCAAGTGAGATAAGCATAACAGCTGTTGGAGAGTAGCGTAGCCAGCACCGCGGCGAGGTTACAAAAACCCCGTGCCATGAACGCAGACAGCCAAGTCGCAAATTGGAACGCAAGCGAACAACGTCGCGTTCTGCCTCAATATCGCCAAATAGTGTGACCAGAGTAAAATTCTACAAGAGTTTCAGACAGAGAGAGAGAGAGAGCGAGACCGAGAGCGAGAGAGAGTTGGCCAGTGACTCAGGGCAGTTGCTCAGTCTTACCTTGTATACTGTTTGTGTTGTTGTTGTCGCTGTTGTTGCTGCTGCTGCTGCTGCTGCTGCTATTGTTGGTGGCGCGTTTTTTGTGTACGTTGCTTTTGGTTACCTGTCGTGTTGGCCACGTTTGTGACGATCCGATCAGTGCACCGTCAGCGAGCGGCGCGCGCAGTTTGGGGCTTCAGCAAACAGTCGCACAGTCACAGTCAACAACAACAACAACAACAACAACAACAGCTATCGCTGAGAGAGAGAGCAATAGATAGCACAGCAAAGTGTTAGATAAACTGATAATACAATAGAAAATTAGAAAAAAGCCACAGAAACGTGGCGTACAAAAATTAAAAAAAAAAAAGACTGAACAAAAAAGGAAAAATTAAAAAAAAAAACTTAAAAAAAAAAACAATAATAAATAACTGCAAAGCAACAACAATTAAGAAAAATGAGCAACGTCAACGGCGAAACGGCGCAGTGTCAATAAAACTCTCGAATTCATTAACACGACACAAAACGTTCTATTAGTAAGCACTTGCAAATTTGTACGAAATGAAATGGAGACGGAGACGGAGACTCGAGCAAGCCGAGACAAGCTACAAATTAGCGTGGAGAGACCCTATCGAATCGGCAAAGAGGAGCAACACAACAATCGAACAGCGGTTGAAAGGTCTAAACTATCAAATAGTGAAGAGCCAAGCAAACAGACGCACAGACATATATCATAAAAAAAAATCAGACCCGGACGCAATACACAGAATGTTCAAGTTTAGAGTCATAAAAATATAAAACGCTGCGATCATATCCTTGGCCTCTAAAGTTCAGGTGAGTCTTAAAATAATATATTTTTATTTCCTTAAAGCAGGTGATATATTTTTTTTTATACTTTTTTGTTGCTCAACAGCCAAGAGCTATGTGAAATATATAAAAGTGTTCAATATAATTATATAGAACTTTGAGTTTCAAGCTGAAAGCAAGACTTCTAATTGTAAGCCACGAGCTCGCAAGAATCTTATAAGTATATTCTATAATATATGTATATAGAGTAAAACGAACTTCTGAACTTACTTCTATTTTAGATATATATATTTATGTTTTTTTTTTTCTGTTGTAAAAAGTCTGACAGTTATATAAATATCTATAGGAGAGTTTAAAGCTCAGACTGTTATTTATTTACTTAAAAAATTCCATTTGTTTAGAGTTTAGAAATGAAGTATAAATTTCTTGCAGTTCCGAGATTGAAATTGAGTAATATAAGAGTTCTATATTTCTTGTGTTTATATTATTATTACTATATTAAGTTTAGATAAGTTTTAAGTTTAGTTTTTCATTGAAATTTGAATATATATTATTTTTGTTAACCATTTCAGTTTTAAATTTAGCTGTATAGAAGTTACATACTATTACCTTTATATCTTACTAATTTCATTATTTTATGATTGATTCGTGCATTGGAAGATTAAAACTTTGTTTATACAAAATTTAGAAAAAATATGTTTAAAAAAAATGTTATAGGTTTTTAGAGTACCAGCTAATAAATTGTATATAAAGGCAGATGAAATTATATTAAATAGAAAAAAAACCACGTATTGTTATAGCAGGCTTACAATTATTGGTGGCCAAAAGAGACGAATAGTTACAAGCCAAAAATGAAGCTAAGCGAAAAAAAAATAAAGTAGATGTCTTTCTTTCGCATAGACTTTGTGCTCAATCATTTCACATAATTTGTAGCATAAACATTTAGCGGCGCCTTAAACAAGTCAATAGACGATTAAAAAAATGATTTTTCAAAATTATTATTTTTGTAGCCCACACAAAAGGTAAACGGGCCCAAAAAAAAAAATTACAGACAAAGCCAAAGCAAAAAAAAAAGAGGAAAAAAAGAGTTAAAGCAGGGGGAAAATGTATAATAAAAGGCAACTTTGGAGCTGTTCGACACATCGGCGAATTCTCGGCACTGAGCGGGTTTGTAGCTTTAATTGCGAGCCAAGACGGCAAGTGACATCATTTTAGGCAACTTTTTGGATTTGGCAAACAAGTTGTACTCGCAGAGTGTGTTGTTGTTGTCATTGCTGGCGTGTAGTCACAGGTTCTTTGGGCTTAATTGCTATGACTTTATTAGGTTATCAGTGCTGTGTGTATTTGTGCGGATTTTGATGTTCAATGCTGATGTGGAGTTATGTCTCATTAGCAACACGTGTGTGCTTGGAACTTGTACTTGGCTCAACAGAGACACACACATGCACACACACACCTGCAAATACACACACACACACACTGTTGCAATATCAATTACAGCATGCCTCAGGAGCAGTCAGTGGAGTCAGTAACTGGTTTTGTGAAGTCAGTACAACGAGAATGAATAAAAATACCAAAAAAAACTCATTGCTGTTTGGGACACCTCCTGCACATTGCACACACACACACAGACAGACACACACAGATACAGCCAAGAGCTCCTGCAGGTTTCAAGTTGCATTTGCCTTGACTCGAACGCTCCTAAAATGACCCAGAGCTATCGCCACAGTTGTTGCTGCTGCTACAGCTACAGCTACAGCTACGGCTTGCCACAGCCATAAAGTTGCAGCAGGAAACCCGAACAGCAACAACAACAATAACAACAACAGCAACAATTTGCAAACTCATGCCAGGCAGCCTTAAAAGGCCGCCTCATCCGCTCCACTCCGGTACGGTCCGATCTGACTCTGGCAAATAAAAGTGCGTGATTTGTGTCTTGAGCCCAAGTGATGTGCCCACCACCAGCACCACCAGAGAGCGACAGGCGAGAGACACGGAGAGCGTCTTCAGGCCTTAAGCCTCCGACAATCCATCAGCCAAACACATTGCTAACACTGTCTCTCTTAGGAGGGGTCTGTTGAGCCCAAGAACCCAAGAGACCAAACAGCCCAGCTCAGCCATAGCTGCAATCGCAGTTGCGGTCGAATTCGTTGCCTCCGTTGGTGGCAGCAGCTGCGCATGTCTAATTGTAGTCAAAGTCACTACACTTAACCAGGCAACGAGTCGTGTGAATCTGCCACCAGTTCAGTTCAACTCAGCGGAGTTGTGATAATTGCCAGCGGGTCAAGCAGCAGCACCAGCCGCATCACCTGAAAGTCTACGAGGCATTTAAGCTTCAACTTCAACTCCAACTCCAACTTTAAGTTCAACTCAAAGGTTTCTTTTATCAGGCACTTGCACACGTCAACAATTTCGAGAGCGCTTTGCTTCGTGCACGATCGCTACTTAAGAATGTTAACTTGCCACCGACAATGAGCTGGCTTTCAAGCAAACTACCAAGGATAAGAAAAGAAGTTTGTAAATTAAATAAATTACAGATAATAATGAGCTACAAAGGGCTTAAATGGAAAGAGCAAAAAATTGTTTTTTTTTCCTGAAAATAATAGACTGAGTTTATTGGTTTTTTAATTGTGTATTGTGTAGTATAGGATAGATCTATTTGGAATCATATATCTTTTATATATTATATATAAAACAGGATTTTTTTAAACAGAATTTCAATAACAATTTCAAAGTGTTCTTTAATAATAGTTCTTATGCTCTAACTTGATCCTGCATGACCCAGCGATTTTTTTTGAATCAGTTAAGCTACTCAAAGTTGTTTTAATTACAATATTTATTTATAATTTTTTCTTTAGTTATGAATCTTTTATTTGGAATCTTTATATTGGCTCTTTTTATTTTGGAAAATGTTGACCAGTTTAGCGTTTCTTTTGTTGGTTTTTTTTTATTAGGTTGAATGGCAACAGCTCAGGTATAGTTGGCCACCAAGTGCCTTGTCAGTTGGATTGTGTTTTGGCATGTCGAGCACTTCTGGAAATGTAGCGCTTCCTGGAACGGCACCGGGCAGGGCAGGGCATGGCACACACAATCCCTCTCTCTCTCTCTCATTCACATTTTATGTTTTATTTATTTAATTTTGTTTTTTTATTTTTACCTATGTTTGTTTGCTTTTACATTTTTTTATGCTGACGGTAGCTGACCTTTTTGGGTTTTCGTATCTTGTTTGTGTTGTTGTCACTTTTTCTACAGAAGTTGTAAAACGCTGTTCAAAGCGCCGCCAACCCTTAGCGTTAATGATCGCCGTTGGCCACAAACAGCGTCGTTGTGGCCAATTTCTAATAGCCAACCAATTGGGAAAAAGGGCTTACTGGCTACTGGTTGCATTCACGCAAACAACAAATGGCATCATTTAAAAACACATTTCGCCTGCTCATCATCATGCTGGCAGTCAGCTAACAGTTGCCAAGTTTGAAGTCAAAGTCTCCATTCGCTGTTGCCATTGCCGTTGCCGTTGCCGTTGCTGTTGCTGTTGCTGTTGATGTTGCTGTTGCATTCGCAGTTTCTGGCTCAGTCACAGGTGCACAGCGGGCAGTAGTCACAACATAACGCTGCTCATATATCTTGGGCGGGGAGGGGGCGGTGGCTTGCCGGCTGCTTCAATTGATGCTGACAGCGAATGAAAGGCGCTGCCTGGTGACTGCAGAGGTCGCAGCACAAAAGCCGCTGCCTAGTCACGCTGCTTCTTGCTCGTACTTCCTCTCCAGATGTGTAAACCAGTTTCGAGCCACATACACACGACGGCGACGACGACGACGACGACGACGACGACTCCCCAGATCAATTCTAGCAGATTTCACTTTTTCCTGATCGCCAAGTCGACTCTCGACTCGGCACTGTCAGTTTTTTTATATTTTGTTGCTGTTGTTGCTGTAAGTTTTTAAGGTGCAGCTCGAACGGTTGCAACTGTTGCCTGTTGGCTGCTTGTCGTCGTTTTGTTTCTGCTACATTCACCAGCTTCCAGCTCTCTCAACGTCTGCATCGCAGTTTTTTCTTCTTTTTATCAGAATGAGTCGCGCAAACATGTTGTCGTTGTTGTTGCTGCTGCTGCCGCTGCCGCTGCCGCTGCCGCTGCTGTTGCATGCCACAAATGTGCGATTGGCATGTCAAAAGAATTATGTATTGATTTTTGATCTCAGTAACGCGGAAATTTTGGCGACGATCTTTGAACTCTCAAAACTAGAAACCATTGACAGCAAAGGCCTCACCAATAAAATTCAAGCTAAATACGTGCAGCATGGCTTAAGGATGAACGGAAAAGACACAAAAAACAGAAACAAGTTCTCCAGTTGCAAGTGGGCGCCGCTTGGTCGCAAAATGAATGACACTAAACGCTCCTGACAGCGAACATTTGTCGGTGCCGATCGCAGCGGGGCAGTTAATTACTTTTGCACGAAATTATGTTAGTTAATTGATTAAGCGTCGAATATTTTGAGCACTTGCGATTAAACGTAAACGGGCCACAGCCACCCGAGTGGGCAGTTCCTTTGACTTCGTATCGTTGCCTTGCCATGCCTTGCCTTGCCTTGCCTTAATACCTAACGTAACACAAATTTATATGTTGCTGTTGTTCCTTTTGGGATGTTAAAGCTGGCTGCACCCACCCACGTGCTTCAGGTAGAGGCAGAGGTAGATGCATTGGCCGACAGGCAGAAATTACTGCTGTCTAAATATGTACATGGGCGTAGCTTTCTTTTTTCTTTTTGGGGGAGAAACAGGAACTTCAAAAAAGCCGAATTATAGCTAGATTCGAAAGCTCAGACAATTTCGTTAATCAATGTATTGATTAATTTTTTGCTGAAGTGAAAACGATCAAAGTTTCATTTTAAAGCAGTTGCAATGTAAGTTAAGATAAAGTTTGATATATTAAATAATATTTAATTACAAACTGAAAGTTTATATATTATTGATTTCAGCTTTCTGTATACATAAGGCTATAATGTATAGAGTTTCTTTTCATAGTGGACACAAATTTTTCATTTGATATAGTATATGAACGCATAGAGTTGAAATAAACAACAGTCTCTACTTGATATATAAAACATTCGAAGTGTAAACAAATATAATACAAATTTCAATTATTAAACAAAAATATATAAAAAAATATATTTCAGATTATAAACATAAGAATTACAGATTAAAAGCACATAAATTAATATCGAGTTTAAAAAGCTGTTGACAACATTAGCATAAGCAGGTTTTTGACGGTTAGTCAACGTATGAAAGCTCAGAGGCCAGACAGTTGTGTTAAAACTTAATAAAGATGGATGTTAAGCGAGAACAGTGCCAGACTGGCAATACAAATACGCTGACAATAAAACACACATAAATATAAATTATAAGCTTTAAGGCAGAAAGAGAAAGAGAGAGAGAGAGCGCGTGCGGAGTAGAGACAAAATATAGATAGACTCTGTCTGTGTTGCTTTAGTTATTAACCAGGAGTTTCGCAAAATTAGCCATAGTCGAACAATAGAAGTCTAGTCGTTCTCATTGTTATTTAAAGCGTTGGCAACGCATTGTTCAGAGTAAATATTGTTGTTGTTGTTGTAGCAATATCAATTGTTGCTGTTGTTACTGGGCATCCACTGTCATCTACTTGACACATGCACAGAGAATAATATAATAAACACGACTTATTCATAACAGTCACGTTTTTATATTTCGATGCTGTTTTATACCCTGTACTCACACTAAATGTGTATATGAGAAGAAACAAGTTCGATTATATTCTTGATTAGCAACAAAAGTCAAGAAAATGAAGATATACTTGTCGATGTAGAAGAAATTGAAAAAAAACTTTGTCTAAGCTGAAAAAAACTATAAAAATCTTTTAAAAATGTATTACAGGGTATACTATGCTTCAGATTCTTTTGTGTTATATTAGATCATTGTATATATATACATACATCAAATATCGAAACGTGTCGTCCACTTCAACGCATTGTGTAAGCAAACAAACCAAATATAAAACCTCTAAGAGCGGAAAAAAGGTTTGAAACTCTTTTCAAATCAGATTAGAAATGAAAGGCAAATCAAGAGCAACAATAAAAAAGTATCACAAAAAAAGAAGAAACAAAATGAAGAAGAAGCAAATAGCAGAAGCCCCAGCAGCAGCAGCAGCAGCAGCATCATCAGCTTTGCTTACACAGCATAAAAGAGAAAAGAAAGAGAAATACGGTGATACTACAGCAAAAACAGATATAATATCTGTGTAAGCTGCTGCTAGCGGAGATTATGATGTTGGCCCGTTTGACCAGGCATTGCATTGGCACTCAGACGTCGCCGGGCTGCCAAGTTAATGACAGCTTCAAGTAACGCTGCGCTCCCAATTCCAGCTTCGGCTACGAAGCATACGGAGTGCGGCTTTGACTTTGACTCTCGTGGCAATTAGTTAAGGCAGCGGCTGTACGCGGCGTATACGTAATATGACTATATATCATCACCTGTGTATGCGATGGCGTGTATGTGTGTGTGTGTGTGTATGTGTGTGGATGATGAGTGTTGAGTGGCGGTCTGGCAAATAATTGCTACTGTTCATCAGCGTCGTGAGTTGCTAGCACACATATAATTAAGATCAAGCCAGCATTGAGCAGGCAGCACCTCATAAAGGTCACTCTCTTGCGCTCACTGTTACTTCCGCTCTGCCTCGCTCTCGCTCTCACTTTAAATTTCTTCCGCTCCAAATGAACGCATTTAAAATGCAATAATTTAATAACAAAGTCAAAAAAATACAAAACAAAAAAAAATATCAACGAAATTGTGCATTTGTGCATAACTTGGCACAATTATGAAATACTTGAAAGGTTTCACGCATAACCGGTTTTTGTGAAACTCTACAGAAACTTCATAAATAATAATGAAGGATAATGATGATGATGTTGCAAGCAGTCAGCCAGGGGCCAGGGACCGCTACAGCATGCCACGCCAAGCTGGCTAGCAGACGAGTCAGAACAGTCACTCTCCTCTTCCCCGCCATCCACATATTCTATGAACTTGGGCCTGAAAGTGCCGCCAAGATTTATGCATGTAAAAACTGTGCATGAAGATAAATACAAAGTCTTGGCACAGCATTAAAAGTTAACTCCTTCGAAACGACGCAGACGTAATGGGCATGGGATAGCATATTGAGGGTGTTTACGTGGAAAAATGGCATTGCAGTTCGCTTTATTTGTCAAGATTAATTACAAAACTTGCGTTAAATCATAATTTTCAATTTTTTACGGGGCTGGCAGATGCAACAGCTTCCTCTGATTAACATCGCTTTGGTACAAGTTGACAAGAGAATTTCCTAGACATTCATTTGTTGTATGCAACTAGCTATTTTAAACATGGTTAGATTAGGACATTTGCAGTCTTAATGTTTCTAATTATTTCCACTCTGCCGACAATTCATGATCATTAGTCTTTACTCTTAATTCCAACCTAAGCATGTTGCATAAAAAATATATATATTTCCTTATAGTAAAACACAGTCTGCATCATCAATTGAGCCAGCGTTTATGCATTTTCCCCAGAGTCCTTTTTTTCTGAAGCCGACAATTGAAAGAAGAGAAGGAAAGCATCCAAGCAGCCAAGTTGGGTAACGGAGAGCTCTGTTTATGGTTTTAATTAAGAGACTAATCGAGGGAGTGAAGCAGTGGAGCGTTTGGTGCGCCTTATTAGCAGCAATTTGTTGGAGTGTGCCGCCAAAGCATTTTCAAGTCCATAGTTAGATTTAGTTCATTGATGCGTGCGCGTTTTATTAACTAAACTAATTATGCATGGCAGACGGGTGTTATCTATTAAAGCGGCAAACTGAGTAGCAACTAAATCGTAAGATTGAAGTTGACATATGTATTCACAATCAGTGAAAGCGTGTGAACTGAACTTGAGAAATTGCCACACAGCAGACACAACAGACAATGAACAACAAAAAACCGCAGGTAAACAAGAGCAAAGCCTAGACTCTGGCCCGCCGTTACTTATGCATATGCAAAGAAGACTTTGTGTGCGAGACGGGACGGGGCGGTAAACAGTAGGGCTGGCGACACACATAAATCTACACATGTTTACACATGAGACCCCAAGGCACTTTTGAATGTTGTATGTTGTATTGGCATTTGCCGCTGTTGCCGTCTGTCTGCCAACTGCTGCCGGGCTACACAACATTTCCCATATCAGTTGACAATTTGTCAACTGCTGGCGACTTGAATGACATTTTCTATAGATATACTGTAAACAATGGATAAAAATAACGAAAAATTCGCGTTTCCAATTCATGAAATGCACAATAGTCGTTGGCTGTCCGCGTTCAATTCCAAACAACAACATCAATGAACAATGAAGGCTGAAAAATATCAACAGCAACAGCTGTAATTACGCGACTCAGTAGACTAAATTATTTGATCAATTTTGAGTAAGTTGTTCGACTATTGCGAAAGGTTTCCTTATCAAATGACTTCACAATTCTCAGTCTATATCTATGTTTATATAGGTTTTAGTTTGTTTAGTCTGTGAGTCAGTGATGAGTATTATTACTATATTATCTTTTTACTAATAAGTCATCAATGTGTGTTTAAGGGTTTTGGTTTAGAACATTAACCTTAGAAACCATGAGTCAATGATAGACATATATATTTTGAAATTTATTTAAATTTTATATAAAATATATATAATATTCAAATTATTATTCTACTACAGCTATGAGTTGTGACTTTCAAATAATATAAATCTTAGAAAGGCAAGGAGTTCTCATACTTTTTAACCTTGACCAATCACTTAAGCTGTTAGGTTACCAGAAACCTGTTTCGGGAACTTTTATGAGGCTTTATCAATCAAATGAGCAAATGATAAGCTCTGAACTGAACATAAACCAAACGTATTTTATAGCCTCAGCAGCAGCAGCAGCAGCTATAAGGCAGAACATTCAGTAGTTAGACTTTTGTTGCTCGGCTTGTACTAGCTCTATGACTTGGTCTATAAATCCGTAACTATTACTTATCAGCTGTTGGCATCAGCAGCAGCTCCTGTGCCTGTGCCTGTGCCTGTGCCCTGTGTGCGGAGATAAATGTGCCCGCGAAAACTTTGACAAGCGATTAACTTTACAATTTATCGCTTGGTCTCCAAAAATAAAAAAAGGCTCAATCGAAGGCAGCGCCAGAGTCGAGCTGCCAATTGTCGTAAATCTTTTGCATCCAAATTCCAGTTTGGTGCTGAGCTTATGCCAGCTGCTGGCCGGGATCTGGCTTTATGTTGCATCATTAATTTAACTAGTTGTGCAACATGCGCCTGGGTCAGCGCCTTTAAAATACACGCCCTGATTAAAACATCAGCACAACTAACTAAGTTGTCTGCAACGGGGGAAACCTGCTTCAGTTGCCTCGTGTATTTATTTATGCTTGTTTAAACATATTTAATGTCATTACGGGTGCAACCAGGACCAACACGCATTTAATTATGCGCCCAGCGCATTAAATTAATGAACACTTTTATCAGCGTGCCACGGCCAGAGTCCAGAGAGAGAGATACAAGTTTTCGTTTGTTGCCACCACGCAGAATCAAGAAGCTGTTCCAATATATTTATTGCAACGTCTCCTTTTTCTCCTGTTGCTGTTGCTGCTGCTGCTGTTGTTGCTGTTGTTGTTGTCTTCGTCGCCTTTTGCCGCGTTTTAATCGCATTTAATATATCATTTTATTAAGCCAATCGGCTGGCTGGCTGGCTGGCCGGCTGGCGGCTGACTGGGTGACTGGCTCTTGGCTCTTGGCTGGTTGGAGTCATCTTCGCTGCGGCGGCTCGATGTCTTCTTTGGCTGCTTAGCGTCTGGGTTGTCAATTTGCGTAATGCTGTCATAAGGCTGTCAGTTTATCATACGCTCGCTGGGCAACTCGCTTTATATTCATTCATTTAAGCAATGACTTTAAGCGGCGCCTGTGGCGACATCTGACGACACCTAAGCAAATGCAATTCTGCGCCTCTGACAGCTAGTTGAAACTGAGCTATGTCTGGCATTTAATTGTGGCATGTGTGGCAAGTTCCGAGTAACAGCAGTTATGCTACTACGCCAAGTGTTTGCAGCTGCAAAACTGCAAACAACATTCCATTCGCTCAAACCAATCCAGCTAACCGGGCCGATTGTCAAATGCAATCCAACAAGCCACCCTACGAACCAACTCTTTTGCCTGTTGCCTGTAAATGTGCCTCGGGCTAAAGCAGGCTCTACTTAGCTCTCCGGCTGACCGCATAGCTCACAAACAGGCCCAGGCTAGAGTTAGTCAGCCTTCGACTTATTGTGGCAGCTATTTTTTTTTCGTTCGTTTGTTTGTTTGTTTCCTGCCTCTAATGTAGAGCCAGGGCATTAGCTCTATTAAATGACGGCAAAGTGGTTTCGTATAGCATAAATCAGTATACAGAAAGAAAAAGAAAAAATACTTACAAATAAATAACAATCAATTGCAATTGATGGCTTTCCTTTGACAATTGACAATTGGCAGTAAAGAGACAAGTTAAGGAAATGATTTATAGATGTAAAGATATGTAAGATTTAAATAAAATAAATTAAAAAATGAAGAATAAATATAGAACATAAGTGTATAGATACATTTAAAAGCTTAATTTAATTTAAATATATATTATATGTACGTGCATTCAACTGAATATCTTATAACTTTTCTTCAAGTAACCCTCTTGCAAAGCAACTCGCATAGTTGACATTAACATGAATTCCATTGATACTTATGTCGTATGTATTATGTTCTCTTCTGTTTGCAGAGTGAAACGAGCCTGGACCGAAGTCGACGGCATCCTGAACTTGTCAATCATGGAACTGATCTGCATATTTGTTGGAAGGCTAGCGCATGCTTCCTGTTGGGTAAGTTGATACTCAGCGCAACTAGAGGCAGCTTTGCTGCCAGACCAGATTGATGTTTAGTCAAAACAAAAAAAGAAACAATGCCAACTCTTTGACAAAGACATACACACACTCACACACACACACACAGATACGTAAGCACATCTAGTCGACCCCGTCAAACTATAGACCTGACCTTTGCTAGCTGCCAAGACTAATTTATCAAATGGTTCAAGGGTGGCCCATCAAAGCCACACGAGTTGTTGCATAATTAAGGGGAAAAAAGCAGAGAGACAGAAACATAAAAAAAAAAAAAAACACAAATGCGTTTTTAAACCATTGAGCAACGCCTCTTTCTAACAGTTTTCTGTTATTAGTTTGGGTTTCCATTCGCTTTTTCCTTTCTGAAATTTTTGTTTGATTTTTGTTAATTGCCGCTTATTATTCTTTGGGCCATTTGCCATGTTGGCGAGTGAGTTTAATGGTCTCATACAAAACTAAAATTCTAATTAACAAAATATTTAAGAAAACGAAAGAAACAAAAACAGTTTGTAAAAACAAAAAAAAACTATTTTGGTTATTGTTAGAACGTCAAAGCAATTAATCATTAAAAAAAACAGGCTGAGTCTCAGAGGAATCTCTATTTTGTTGAGCTGCTAACAAAGCCTATGCTTTGTGTTTCTGCTCTTAGGAATGCTCATAGTGCCAAGTTGTAGAATATCAGCCAAGTTTACGTTTACGTTTACGTTTACCTGCAGTTGAATAAGCAGTTGGATCAGTTTTCGACAGTTAAATTAAGTAATAAATCATTTTGTTTGCAGAGTTATCAAAGGAGCCGCTTAAAAATTCGAAATTAATGAAGACTCATAATAAAACTATAATTAAACAAAAGACAGGCGACAAAACTAAAAAAAACAGTTAGTAGTCTGCCAGATATGGGCAGGGAGAAGGCAAGAGAGTGGCATGGTTACTATACGAGGTATATTTATCTTTTTCAACTGAAATGCTAACAAGTCTAGAGTCGAAAGTGGCGTCGTGGCCGGGGCAAGATATCGCATGTGATTGAAATGAAATATAAAATTACATTAAATTACCGGATGTAATTGCGGTGGTCGTGCCAGTCGCTCACAGCCTGCTCAGTAGCTGGCTGAAAGCTAGGCTCTTACGCTGCCCAATGAATCATGGCCAAAACAAAATGCGTCGCAATTGTTGCCAGAGCCGCCAGCCAGTCAGTCAGGCAAATAGACTCAGCTAGCGAACTTGAAGCACTCGGTGTGGGCGCACGCTCTCATGACCAAAAAACAAACAGAAGAAAATAAAACAAAACAGCGAAACAAAAAAGAAGCCTACCCACGCTACATTCAAAAAAGAAAAATTGTAAATGAG
Organism: Drosophila nigricruria; assembly: GCA_037075265.1. Classification (NCBI taxonomy): domain Eukaryota; kingdom Metazoa; phylum Arthropoda; class Insecta; order Diptera; family Drosophilidae; genus Drosophila; species Drosophila nigricruria. The sequence continues at coordinate 16,716,329 of JBAMCI010000150.1, read as the reverse complement.
GATCGGGTCCAAGTCAACGACTCGTTTCGAGTATCTTATCAGAGCCAAACGATTTTGTCAAATGACAACTGCGGCACATTAAATGCGTCTTTTTCACGCCACACGACATTTTCAATGTGCATTTAGTTGTCAATTATTTTTGATAGCCTGCCGAATGCACATGGCATGATAAGAGCTCATGCAAGCCCGGCTTACGGACCAGCTTGTGTAGTCGCTGCGAGCTGGCTCTTTGCCGAGTGCAGGCCATTTGCATATTGAGCGCTTGTTCGCCTTGGTCTTAAACTTCAGATATGGCCAAAGAGATTTTATTTAGCCGTGAGTTCTCGCATTAGGACATTTTCGTTACCAACTTTCCATACGCCAAACAGGCAACTGGCATAACAGTTTCTCGACAATGTCACAAATCATAGATATATATTTTTTGTTGTTTTCAGTTTACGTACGTGTAATTTATGGTTTTGAATAAAGTCAACCTGTGTATGTAGTGGAAGATTTTGGCTAAAAGATTCGTCACGAATTCGCAATTGTTTAAGTTTCTCATGATAAAAGTGAAAATAATTGAAAAATTATATAAAATAAACATAATTAAAGCTCTCTGACGGAGTTTTATATTTTGTATAGTTACAATTTAACAAAGATGATCTTTCTTTAGATGGTTTCTTTAAAACTGGTTCTTCAGTTCTAACAGAGTGTACTCATGTACGCTTTGACATGTTATTGAATTAACAATTATTCGAAATCGTATCACTCTTGTTTGATTACTCCACTTAATTGAAAGCTACTCCAACTAAATTCATAGCATAACTGAAAATCCTTTTTTCTTAAAATGCCTTTATTCGTCCTTTGGCTAGCAGCTGACCTATATCAAATATGCACTGAGTATTTCTCATGTTCATATTGTTACGCAGCCAACAATTTTCGTTGAAAACAATTTGCGCAAAAAGAAAAAAAAACAAAAAGAATTGGGAAAAAATGAAGTTTGCAGTGCATATGCCACGCACGTAGCAACAACATCAACGACTGTGCAACAACAATCAGACAATCATGCACATAATCATGCCATCAATATATATATATATATGGCAATTATCAATGAAATTTATAACAATCCACGAAATGTAACGAAAACATAACCGACCAATAAAAATTTCATTTTCATAAGGTTGCAGCAGCAGCAACAACAACAACAACAACAACAACGGGGAATGAGAAATCGGCTCGGGCATGGATAGGGGGCATGCGTCCAGTGCAGCTGCATTTAATGTGGATGCCGCGTGCTGTGTCCAGTTCGTCATACTCAACATTTTGATGTTGTTGCTGTTTGTGATTTTGCTGCCTGTGATCTGCATCATAAAAACGTGCCAGATTGATGCGTGATTGAAATGCCAATTGGCTTTGAGTCCAGAGTTGTAGCTAAAGCTGAAGTTGCCTCGTTAATGTGGTTGTTGTTTGTGGATTGTCTTGAATATATATGTACATTTGAGGCACGTTATATACTTGGACTCGAACAGCGCGTGTTCTTACCGTTAAGGCTGCGTAAGGGGTTTCTTCAATCGTGTCTTCTCAATCTCATCTCATTTTTTTTTCTACCTGCCCCTGTTTGCATTGTCATTGCAGACAATTAGAACTGGTCTCTGATTCCGTGCGGCATTTGACTGCAATTTGCTTAAAAAGGCCGCTAGATAAACGATAAACAGTTGTTACTGTTACCTTTGGCCATATACGATACAACGAATTTCCGACGCTTACCGTTCAATTCCTGTGCCATGACATGGTCAAGACCATGACTAGTTTTTCTCGACTCTTTCATTTCTTGTTTTATTTTCTACTTCTACTCTTTGCCAGCGGGTAATTTAATATTGCTATAAAGCCTGCAATGCATGCAGCTAATAGAAAATATCTTATACTCGTTGATGCTATCAATAGCTTTAAATTAGTTTTGCATAGATAAATTGATATTGATTGATATTATGGCCAATAAATAATGTAATGGTTTCATGGGTTGAAAAGTCTCTTTAATTAACATTTAAAAACTCTTAGAAATTAAAAAATTATAGATTTGAAGTATATTTGAATTTAATTTGCAAATCTTGTTTCTGAAGGTTTTTTTTTTTTTTTCTTTTGAAATATGAATTCAAAATATAGAATTTATATTTTCAGTGTATATTAAGTTCGTTAACATATACGAGTTTTTTCTTTGAAGCATTTCTATTAATATTTATGGGTTTGTCGTTGAAGCTTTTGCTTTGGCCGTGATGAATGAGTGTGCTGAGGCAGCTGCAGATCTTCGCAACAGCAACTGGCGCCAGTGAACGGCGACAGGCAGTAAAGTGCTGGCCATGTAGGGCGACTGCCAGCATAGACAACTCAACGGACTGCTCAAACTACAGAGATAGAGAGAGGGAGGGAGGGAGAGAGAGAGCGAGCGAGAGAGAGAGAGAGAGAGAGAGAGAGAGAGAGAGAGAGAGAGAGAAGTTGAATATAGTGGGCAAGTTGGACAACCTAGTAAGTATCAATGAGAGGCTGTGGACTACAAATGACTCTTATCTCTTGCTGGCAACAAATTGACCATTTCAATTAATGAAAAACGCACTTAAACATTAAAGAGATGCTCGGACTGTCGGACAGTCGGACAACGGCATCAAGTGTTGGCGCTAATGATGCGATGAGATGCGCGCGCGGATGCGAAAATCGTACGCCGCGCGTTGTAGATGGCGCGGGCAGTGGCAGTGACAGTGGCAGTGGCAGTGGCGGTGGCCGAGGCAGAGAGATGTAAAAACAGACACCGCTCACATTTGCATATTTTGTTGTCGGCTTGGCTGACGATGATTATTGCCGGGGCCAGAGATTAAGCGCGTAAATTTGTCGTTAAAAATCATGTTGAGATCGTGCGGCGACCAGGCAGGGGCCAGCCCGACGTAGACAGAGACACGCGATTACGTTGCAAACCCGCCAAAACAGCAGCTGTTGATTTTTAACTGTTTTTTTTTTGTCTACTTCTTATTTTTTTCTTTGGTATTTATTTGCTTGGCTGTTGATTTGATTGCAGCGCTTTTTGATTGATGGCTGTCGCCTCACGCTGCATGCCCGGCATGTCAATGAGCCTGGCTAGCTACCTAACTGACTGACTGACATACTGATTTACCGTTGCCTGATAAGCAGCGTGCACAAAAAAGCCAACAAAAACAAAAAAAAAGAGAAGTGGCAATTACATGAAGTGGAGCAGCATTCGGCATTTCGACATTTGCATAAATTGGCCGCAACGAAATGAAAGACTTAGGCAACAAACTTGATTACAATTTGCCATCTCGTCGCGTCGCGTCGCGTCGCTTTCTTCGTGACTAATTTGAGTCTACGTTTTTCCCAAGAGTTAAAGTTTAAGTTAGCAGTCAGAGGCCAAAGGTTATTTGTAATTCGTTTTCGATGTTACAATTTGGTTGCATTAACTCAATTAGCCTGCCCGAAACGTCGCTCAGCCCCATTTTCCTCGAGAATTATTTGAAATGCACTACTTAATTAGTTCGCCAAGCATTGTAAGATTACAATTTTTTAATTGGACTTTTTGGATTTCTTTCTTTTGATTTCATCTCATACGTATTGTTTTTTTTTCTTCCCAAATTGAATTGTAATTTTATGCAGCACGCAGCGGCAAAGCCGCAAAATGATTTTCACAGCGAATTATGAGGCCAACCGCAGCGCCCAAAGATGCCTCAACTTCTGCTTCAGCTTCAGCTACGGCTACAGCTAGAGCTACAGCTACTAACATGCAATGCCTAGGTGGGAACTTGTATTTCCCACGCATGTTTGGCCCCTTTCCTGCAAACAACTTCCGCGAGCTGCGCGCAGCTAAATAAAATAATTTGCGTTTTTGATTAAATCGTGGGATAGATCAAAGCAGCGACGCCTTATCAGGCAGCCGCACAGGTGAACAGTTAGCGGCCTCAACGTGGGATAGATATGTAAATCTAACAAAGCTTCTGTAGGCTGGTCCTGTTTCCAGTCAACAAAAAACGGGTGAGTTGTTAAACGTTTCCCAGGTCTCATATCTGCGAAAGACTTCGGCAAGATCTTTCAATTGAGCATAACGAAAGTACTGGCAGGTAAGTAAGTGTTAGTTAAATGTTGGCTTGTTCTGCATCTCGGCACAGTTAATGGCACTGGAAGAATTCACGGGGTTTTTATAACACGCCCGTGATCTCTTAGTGGCATCTATGGTGCGGGATATTTCGTCCAACAACTGAAAGCTTTTCGCCGTATTCCTAATTGTGTTAATTGAGCCGTAAAAAACAACAAAAACAACAAAAACAACAAAATACGAAAATTGTAAACGGGTTTATACATATACCTACGTGCGTGATATGAAACAAACTGTGGCCAGTTTTTTGTCAGTTGGTAACAGGCTCAAGCTGCAATAAATTGGTTAGCTGTTTTGTCGTGATAAGCTGTGCGTTCATTGTGGGAAATGAATTATTGTTTTTGTTGCCTACGCTCATTAGCACCTGGGCTCAACAATCTAATTCATAAATACCGATTGTAAATTTAAGAGAGAGCAAAAAATAGAAAGAAAGAAGTTAAAAGAACACTAAACCTTTAAGAACTTTACAGCGTTTGTTTCGGGGCTTGGGAACCTTTCAGAGCGCCGGACGTGTCAGCCTTGAAAAATCACCTTTCACACTGGCCGCAGTTGGACAGAGGCATTGCTACAATTAATAGTTCAATGAACTTCAACTAAAGCGAGCGGATGGAACGGTGGCAGCAGCACCAGCAGCAGCAACAACAACTGGATAAAAAAAAAAAAGCAGCCGCAAGAGCTTGGAGTGAGAAAAGAACACAAAGTACCATAGCTAGGCCCGAACCATGGATAATAGCTCAACGCAGCAGTTACAAAAAAAAAAAAAGAAAGAAAAAGCCGAGAGAGAGAGAGAGGGAGAAAAAACAGAATAACCAGAAGAAAAAAGATAATTAACTTTTTTCCTTTTTGTACTAAGTATGCCAACTGAATGAGGCGCAGTTCGTCAACAAGTTGGCAAGCGACCAACAAATTACAGCGCATTACTAAAATACCCGCATCTGTGTGTGAGAGCGTACCAAGTGCCATGGGAGCTGCAGTTGTTGCTGCAGGGTTGTTCTCGTTGCAAACCACAAAACAGTGCCTGACACGAGGGTGTCTCTAGCGACTATCTAGGGTTCAAGTCAAGCCGTCAAGTTTGTCCACTGAACGCTTCAATGAATTCATGCATAAATTTTCTTGCAAATTTTGTTGCAGACGCCACACACGGAACACTAGCAAATTCCTGCACGAGCTCTTTGGATGACGAGAACTCTGCACTTGTCCTCCAACAACACTAGCTCCAGAGACTTCCACGTTCCACTTGGATGAGCTCGGAAGTGCAGGTAGCAGCATTTCCTGTTTGCCAGCCAATTGCAATAATACATGAGACACCTTTAACAATGAATAAACTAACATATCAATTGTGTACTAAGGCAAGGCGTATTTGATTTACATTCTTTGTATCTAAAGCTTAGGAATGTCTTTCTTATTATTATATTTAAGTTCTTGCATACTGGAGCGTTAACTATGATAAATTGAAAGTCTATCACTTCCAAAAACTTCCAATTATGAGCTGAATATCAATTACCTAAACCTTCAACAGTCTATAACCAAGTCTGCTGATCAACGCACTGGGAGACAGAAGAAGGAATAAAAATAGACGATTTATAAAGCAAATAGTTTCGTTAATGCGCAATATTCTATTCTCAGCATAGTAGTATTTTAAATTGGCTGAATGAAGTCATCTGTGTATAGTAGGATTCCAAAGAGGCTGAAACAAGTAAACTTTATTATTGAAGCAGTCTTACGTTGAGGATCTCAATCCCACACGAAGCTTGCCTCAAACAGCTGTATGTACTAGAGTATATAAACAACATAAGCTGTAAGTCTACTGCTGGACTTTCTTAACGAATTGATATAGAATAGATTGCGGACATATTGGTCGCTGCAATTTAACAACTGTTCAATTTTCCGGCCAACTGGCCTTACAGCTGGGCAGAGAGCCTGACTAGGATGTTGCTGCTGCTCTGACTAAGGCCATTAAATGACGACAGGCCAAATTGCCAGCCGAATGCTGGCTGCTTGTTGTTAGTGTCACAATATGCTATGAAAATTTAGAAAATTACCTTTAATCAGTTGCGAAAATGAGCTGCACAATTTGAATGGCCCATGGGCCGAGATACTGCTAAACCAAAAGGAAAAGAAAAGAAAAACTTGTAATCAAGTCCAAAAAAAAAAAAAAACCGAGCTTAAGACTGTGGGAATTGTGGCAATTGCTGAGCTGTTGGCCATTTGGAATCGCGCTCCAGATTTGTCCATAACACGGCCTGACCGTTGGGGTTCTTGCGTGGGTGGCACTTCTGGCGGGGACGCAGCTGTGCGTTGAGAGTTTTTCCTTTTTGCTGGAATGCGGCGCCATTTGCCATGAGAATGGCGGCAGTTCACACAGTCAACAGCGGGTCGCACTCTGATTGACGTCTTGGCTAAATTATGTAAATTATAGCAAAACATTAAAGAGATACCCAGAGAGCGAGACAGATAGAGAGAGAGAGAGAGAGAGAGAGAGAGAGAGGCAGAAAGAGACAAGGAATAGCACGCTTCGTTTTGTTGATCTATGAGCCTCGATTACGAAGCGGCAAATAAAAACAAAAAGAAATTCTTCAACGTAGCTAAAAGCTGCACAAATAAAGCGCAGCTAAACTGTTGCCGTTGCTGTTCCCGATGCTGATGCTGATGCTGCTGCTGATGCAGTTGCAGTTGATGCCAAGTGCGGCAGCTGCTCCAACTCCTTTGCAAATGATGATGAGGCCACAGTCTTAGTTGCAACAACAACAGCCAGAATTACAATGCCAAGACATCCATGGGCCATGACAAAAGACAAGTTGTCGTTATTCCCAAAATTAGAGGCATTTACATGCCGTCTAGCGAGAGACAGAGATAGAGACAGAGACATATCAGTTAAGTAAGAGCGGGACAACATTTATGGACTCTGTGTAAACATTTAGAGTTAACTTTTTAGACGCATCACTGCAGCTGGCTAAGATCTGTATTGGCAGACTTCAACTCCGACTGCGACTGTGGACGGAACTATGCAAATATTTTAGAAGCAATTTTCAGCTTAAATGCCTTCAAAACGAGGCGTGTCATATTAGCCAACTGGCCGCTTCTATTTGGTTTAGTGCACTCTTGTTAACTCTTTTGCCCATAAGGCATGCCCTGAGGTTATTTTTTGTAATTCGAAATAAGTTAATATGAGAACGAGTAAGCCTCAGGCACAGAGTGCAAGCCAGTTGAACTATTTAAGACAGAGATTCAAATGTTTAGTTCTAAGTTAAGCTTATATTCAAAAACAATTCTTTCAATGTCTAGAAAACTATTAAAGTTTTCATCTCCAATACTATTCAATAGAATATGGGAGCACGAAAGAGTTAGCACGAAAGGCAAATATTAAGCTCACACTATTTACTAATCAGAAAACAGCATACTATTAATTTAATGTTCACTTGATTGCCTTTTCTCTCTCTCTCTCTCTCTCTCTCTTTTTATATCAGCTCTCTCTCTCTTTTTGACTTTCCACTTTGGGGGATTTCCAACTAATTAGCAAGCTAAAAACACGTGATGACTCTCGCTATCGGTTCATAGAGATCAATTCAGCAACACAATTCAAAAAGGCATTGCATGCGAAATGAATGACCGAGCAGATGACGAGCAGAGAGTGCTCATTTCTAGATACATACCTACATACATTGAATACATACGTCAAGACGTCAGACACAGCTCATGTAGAGCGGCAGTGCTTTCGATTTGTTCGTTTCGCTTGTCCCTGAAATTGTGCAGCAACCCCGTTTGCTTGTTTCCGTTATGGCATATCAATTGAGTGAATGTAAAAATTCTATTTATTAACAAGTCAAATTTTGAAGAGCAGAAGAAGGCATAAAATCAAGGGCCAAATAACAGCAATTTATTAGAGTGACACAGTTTGAGAACAGTTGCTTGCATTTATGTCTGTGCTAAGGGTTTGTGACGCCGCTATACCAGTACAGCAAAGACACACACCTAGCGTGCTCCGCAGCGATGTATTTTCGTGGTTTGTGTCTTTGCCAGTTTATTGGTTCTGTTCTTGGGTGGATGTGCTTATTTATGACTTTTTGTCGCCTTTATCTGGTCCACATTTTGACGAATTTTAGTCTGTTTCCTTATCTTTTGTACAACCTTCCGATTTCTTCTCAGACTTATCAACAGCGGCTTTGACCATATCTTGGCAGTCGAATGACTTTGTATCGTTGTCCGGCTTGCATTCCTTTTTAGCAGCTTTTTTTGCCTGAGAGGCAATCTGTCCCTCGCATTCCTTTTCCTGTTCTCTCATTGACTCCAAGCAATCGTCAGGCTTTTCGTCATCTTCATCTTCTTCCGGACACGCTTGGACGCCGCCATTGTCGCGACGTTCGTTTCGCAATGTCACCGCCTGACTCTGCAGTTCCACAAAGCTGAAGCGATGGTGGCCGAAATAATGTCCATTCTTGTATTTCTTATTGAGGCCTGCTCCAGGACCAAGAGTTTCGCCAGGTCCACAAAACTGCCGGTAGGCCTTTGCCTTTATGAACTTGGGCACTTCAATCCCATCATGTTCAACCGCCTCCGGCTCATAACATTCATCGGGCGGATCTTTTGGTGGGCGTGGCGTATTTGAGGGTTTGTTGCTTAGTTTGCGCTTTTGATTGATTTCAATCTTCAAAGATTTGCTGCTTAGCAAACGTAGTGAACGTGGTGCTATAAAAAATCTAAGCATCTTGTCGTTTAGAAAGATAATTATTTACTTGATGAATAGGAATATATATAAATGGGCATATAGAAATGTTGGGCAAAGTCACCTTTGATGTTGGAATTTCTAATATCTATATAGAATACGGACTTAAAATGAATTTCTATTGGAATTCTGGATGTATTTAAATAAAAGAAAGAATTGAAATGCAACATAATATTAGATAGTAAATATGATGCTAAATAAAAGAATTTACCAAAGATTTCATTATTTTCTTTTATTTGTCTTTAAATCAAACTCTATTTCGCGCGTTTAACATGTCTGAGTTGTGCACCAACTGAAATGGTGTGTGGCTTGGCTAACTTTTTTTCGAGCAAAATATAGAAAATCAACTATTTTCTTTATGTGTGTGTGTCTTCGCTAGAGTGCGGCTGGGTGAGTGTATTGTGGGTTTAGGAAGTAACTAGCTGCAATACTCCAATAGATGGCGCATTCTAAGCTGAGTAAAAATGTTTTTAAGTATAAGAGTACCCCTAATGTGTAAATAACAGAATATATATTGTTAAATATACCATTTTAACAACAATGAAACAGAACAATCAGATTAAGATGAGTCACTTATTTCAAGGATTTCTCTTGCTTTATAGACTTTAACTTATAGAAATATTCTGTCACATCACCTTTAGGGCTCAACAATTTAAGAGCGAACGAGGGGAGTTATCAAAGTTGATATAAAAGGGTACATTTAACATTAAAAATTCAAGTATTTTATTGAGAAATACAATGTATTAATGTATTTTGCAAAATTTTAAAACAGAATGAAGCAGCCATAGTTAAGCTGCACTGAGCTTGTTCTTTAAATGGACTTGAGCTCTAAGGTACTTAGATACTTGGGTACGGGCTATCCGCCCCTCGATCATACCAGGTCAGAGCACATATAATGCTTTCAGCATTTAGACGTAATTTGAAGATAATATTTAAAGGACAGCTAAACAGCTGGTTCGAGCGTAGCGAGCAGGTCAACAGTGGCTCGCCGAAAGTAGAGGAAAAGACAAAGTCAAGAGTAGTCCTAACAGTTAGCTTTGGCTTTACAATCTGTTGGCTCTTGTGCGCTGTGTGTGTGTGTGTGTTGTAATTCGCGTGAATGTGACAATGACACTTGCAGCTAACTGAATAAAATCGTTTTGTTTAGTTTTCCATGAACTGTCAGCCAATTGTAAGCAGGCCAACGCACAAGGGAGCTGCCGACAAGCAGCTGCAGTTCGTCCCCTGATGAACTTTTAAGTGATTTTTATCAAGCGGACAGCTGGCAGCCTAACAGCTTGACATCCCGGCTGCCTGTAGCAATGTCAGCCAAAGATCGGCCGCCTTTAAGCGACTTTTCAAATAGTTAAGCTAAAGTTTTAATAAATATTACTTTACCTTAAGGCCTTTATGCGGCCTACCAAGCGTGTAGCAAGTTTACGCAATGTCTCAAGTTTGTAACATGAAACTTTATAGCTACAATAAAAAGTTAAGTTGGCTAGAAAAATCAAAATATATATCCATTTGACTATGACTGTATATTTTACTTTTGAAAATCAAAATGGAAAATATAACTTAATTTTACTTTTGAGTATTAGAAGTAAATATTGTGAAATTCGTATCTCTCATAGCCACGTTTCACTCTACAAATATACTCTGTGATTTAAACAATCCTGAAGCTTCTCTATTCTGTACAAAGTTGTTTTCTTTTATTGTTTTTACAGTGATGCCATTAACAAGTTTTCTTCATCAACCACCCTAGCCTCCGTAGCTGAGTATGTGTAAGTTTATTTTTTAAGTGTCAAGCGTAAACTTCATGTGTTGAAGATAGATCAACTTTGCTTGCACACACTTGCTCGTCGTATAACTAAGCTTGCTATGTTGTTATTAAAAAAATTTGTTGGCACTTGCTGAGCTTTAGAAATGCTCTTCAGGGTTTATGGGCAACTGAGCACACACCCACACACGTGTGCCGCACTGCAGTGTTGGGTAGCTGGGTAAACTTTGGCATGTCCAAGTGTCAAAGTCCATGAAAGGAGATAGTGGTCACATGGGCAAGGATATCATGAATGACCTGTTGTTACACTATGAACTTAATAAAGTCACAGTTTAATTCGTTTCTTCACACGCTGTGCGTTGGTTATTTTTATTATCTATATTCTTTTTTTTTTTTTTAGTAAGTTTGATATGCATTTTAACTACAAAAGTTACGTAAAAAAACAATTAAGCTTATGGCTAGAGTTAGGGACGGATATGCAGAAAACTTGAGCTTGATTGGGTTAGTTTCTGGCGAAGTTTTGTGTTGAGGAAATCAGAGTAAATAGTGAAAGTAACCATATCCCACATAAGACTATTATAACACAAGTTACACATAAGACTTAAGTTCTAAACATAATCGAGTTCCGTTGCAGTTCATCGTTGAGGTCGTTTAAGCGTTGAGTTCAGTTGAAGTTTGTTCTATGGTCGGGCCAAGTGCTTACCACTTGACGCGGCGAATATTGTTACGCTCCGCACTGTTGGAGTGCAGCTCTTCGCTCTCAAGTCGCTGGTCGTCAGCCCGGCGAATGTCATTCTCGTCAAGGCGATCCAGTTGTTGCCACAGCTCGTTGTCAAGGCGACGTCCCTGTGACCAGCTGATGGCAGCGCCAGCGCGTGCTGCATTGCCATTGAGGCGCGTAGTAATCAATCCATTGAGATTCGCCGAATTCAGCAGCAAAGGTGAGCCAATAAGCTGAGCCTGCACCGAGGCACTGGATGGCTGTGACAAGATCACGGACTGAGTGTTGCGTTCGATGTTTAGTCGGGAGTTGGGCAGCTGGCGCCAGCCATCCAAATCACGCTCCCCACTCAACAGAAGGTTACCTGAGTTTATCGAAGGCAAACGAGAGATCAAAGTTGGGGGATGCGAGACCACGCTGGCCTGAACACTTTGACCCAACAGCTGGTTGGAGTTGGGCAACAGCAAAGTTTGCTGCTGGCTGTTGAGACGTTCGAGCAGACGATTCTGATTCTGATTTTGATTTTGATGTTGATTCTGGCTCAAACGACGTTCTTGTTGCTGACGACGCTCCTGCTCGCGTTGCTCACGTTCCCTCTGTTCACGTTCTCTCAGCTCACGTTCCCTCTGTTCACGATCTCTCAATTCACGCTCCCTCTGCTCACGATCTCTCAGCTCACGCTCCCTCTGCTCACGATCTCTCAATTCACGTTCTCTCTGTTCACGCTCCCTCTGCTCACGTTCCCTTTGCTCTTGCAGACGCTGCAACTCGCGCAGTTGTTGTTCCTGCTGTTGACGCTGTTGCTCTTGCTGTTGCCGCAGCTGTGCGGTTTGCTGCACTTGTTGCTGGAATTGCTCCATGAGCTGTTTAGACTGGAGACGAGCTTGATTCTCAGAGTCGATTCGTGCCTGTGCCTCTAATTGCAATTGCGACTGTTGCTGAGCATCGGCTAGAGCCTGTGCTTCGGCAATAGCTTGGGCTGTTAGGCGTGACTGCAGCTCCTCAATGCTGTTGTAGCGAGATGAGGTGGAGGAGGAGGAGGAGGCAGAGGAGGACGAGGAAGAGGAAGATGATGCATGTGCCGTGCTCAATCGTTCATCAAGGCGTTGCTTTGAAACGATGGCATTGAAGCCGCTGGCATCATCTGCCGTATAGTCCACAATACGTCGCGTGCCATCGGGCTCGACAAGCGAATATTGACCCTTAACCAAATCGCCATCACGCTTCTCTTCCTGTCGCTTTTCATCGCCGGTCAGCGTATCGTGCACATCGTAAGCAAAAGTATATTGTGGCCGGCTATCGTAATCTTCACTAGAGTTTGGCAAAATTGTTGTGGACTCATCCAAGTTGGCGTCATCATTGTCCAGGTCACGCAGCTGCTGTTGCTGAAGACTGGATGACTTGGTCAATTGGCTGAGCTCGATGGGTCGCAAATAGGATGCATTAGCCACATTGCAGGTTAGCAGGCATACGCAAATCAACAGGCAGCTCTATAAGGAAATGTGAAGGATATAGACGTGACAAACTAATAAATATAAATTGTCAAATGCCATTGGCATCATAAATTTTTTATTCATTTTTGAAAAGATGCCATCATGAATGAATAACTATTTAGCTCTAAGTTTTACTCTCAATAAAAGAGGATGTGCTCTTCAAATTTTATTGACAGATTGTAGCTTGAAACTTTTTCGTTTTTATGCCCAATTTTTTTTTGTGGTATTGACAAAAGGAAATATTCGCTAAGCATGCGTGCCGACTGCGAAATTCTCTATTTATGCTATTGAAACAGCAAAAAAGTCATAAATTCAGAATAACTGTTGAATAATGTTTCATAAAACTTTCTTTAAAACAATATTTTGCTTGCAAAAATCAAACAACTTTAAAGCCTTCAAGTTAAGTGAATCTATGGTTCGTTGTACAAGGCATAAACCACTCCATGTCATTCAGAATGTCCATACAAATTTTCCTAATATGTTTGAGAGTTTTATCCTTTTGGAATTTCGTTTATCCTGATTTATTGCCTGTCAGTGCTCAAATGCGTTTTACAAAGCACCGCAGGCAATCGACTGGCCTAAAATTTATGGCCGAGCCTAGTTTCTATAACTTACCCGTTTCATGTTTGTTGACGTGATTAGTATAGGACTAGTTGTCTGCTTTTTGCTTGTAGTTTGTAGTTTGTATTTTGTAGAAGCTGCTACTCGTTTGCTTGCTGTGGCACGTTGTGCTACTGATGGCTTACCTGGAGGCAATTGGCCATTTTATACATACAGCCAACATGCTGCAGAATAAGCTGGCCGAAAGCGCCCTTTGCAAGAACCAGCCCACATTTGATATGCGTAGAGGCTTTCAAATTTGTTTAGTTAAGGTTACAAATGACCTTGCCAGTCGTTGATACGCCTGCCTGAGTTACAAAAGCTGCAACACAGCATTCACTTTTGGGCCAGTTGGCCAGCCAAAAAGTTGTCACCCAATCGGCCCACAGAATGTGGGCAGCCAAATGGCTTATCAAAATAGAAACAAAATGCGTGCAGAAATGGCAAATTGGCCAGGAGAGGAGCTGAAGCTGAAATAGGGCAACTATGACTCTGCTGCCTGAGCAAATTACAAATTACAAAAAATTGGCCAACTTCCAGCAGCAGCAGCAGCTTCAATTGCAAATGGGCTACAACAGAGACTGCAAGAGACAATGACAAAAGGCAAAATGTAATTTGATAGGCTTTAAGCAAAGAGCTGCAGTTGCAATACACCAGCTGTGCATACCAGTTTAATGCAGCTGCATCGAAGCATAAAACCATTAAAATAATTAACTTAACAATTAGTTGACAAATGGTCAAGAGATATGGGAACTTAGAGCAGATTTAGCAAAAAAGTAGTTTAATTCAACTTAACTTATAGTTAAACTTTTCAATCCAATTGCGAGAAAATTAGATAAATATCTGATACCTATATCTAATAGGTTCTTGATACAGCATATAAAGTCAGAACATATATACTCTTAACTGGTATTGCACTGTGCACTTCTATTCCGTAACCAAAAATCTCAATTAACCATCCAATTTTAAGAGGCTTCACTTGGATTATAAAGCATGTTGGTAAGTCTCTCTATTACTGTGGTCTACAGTTTTCTGCATGGCCAGTGCGCAGTCAATATGATTTAGATGCGACACTGAATGCCTGAAAGCTTTAGCAGCTGTAGCATCAACAACAACAACAACACACACAGCAGCAACGACAACAACAACAATGTCAACATCTGTACTGGCAATGCGTGGAAAATAAAAACGGCAGCAACATGCGCAAGCAAAAACAAAAAAAAAGAAGGAAACTTCAGTCAAATAAGAAAGAAAAACAAGTAAGAATGTGGTGTCAACTGTGATCGACCCAGAAAATATCCTGTTGTATTGTTATTGCTTCTAGTCTGATATATAAAAACGATTTTAGTAAGAGATATTCAAAATATAAAATAAGTTGAATATCGAATCTGATGGCATGCCATGGCTTCGATCATCTAAACATTATTTTGTAATCAATCCAATTGTTTAACATTTGATCTACCCTCAGTTCACTACCATTTGCGAATGGGTATAGAATATAGATGGAAAAAAAAACACAAATGAATATATAGGAGAACAACGAGCAAGTGGCCAACTGGCTGGAAAGTAAAAAATTTCATGCATGACCGAAATACAAGAAGAGGCATTGTGTCCCATTGAGGCGGTTGGGTCTGTGTGTGCGCTTGTTATTTTAGCTGGTGCATACTTTTAGGCACCGGCGCCATGACCAAACATGACATAGAGCCAAGAGCAGCATAGGACACCAAAATACCAGTGGCAGCAGCAGCATGTGTTGTTATTGTTGGACACTGACTGTCTGCCTGCTCGTCCCTCAATTTTAGCTTGATGCGCGTTTTTCTCGTTTCGTTTTTCTCGCTGTGGAAAATTGAGTGGCCCACCGCGTCGTAATTGAGTTCTGAATGGATTGAACGACAGACAATGAATTTCAGAGCACATAAAATGCGAATCCTCAGTTTAGTGCTCCACACACGATAATTAAAAATGGTTAAACTAATTCTCTAGCCATTTCGAACAATTGCCGTTTGCTAGCTACCAATTAGTCATTCAGTATTAATATTCATTAAGTCATCAATAACAATTATCTGATGTGTGAAAAAATGCATCAGATTTTGCCAGCTGTGATAGGCGGTGGACATACGAGTATTAATATTTCCGATATTTCTGTTTAATTAACGTGCTGGTTAAATCATGAATAATTAATCACAATCACAATTTTCACTTTTAATATTGCATACAAATAATTGCAGGGCATATTGAGTGAGAGAGAGAGGTTTCACAACGTTTTATAAACTTTTATTTCACTCAATTAATATGTGAGATGAAATATTTTGAAATATTATTAATTTGAGTATTTATTTTATTTTAATTAATTTATACTTATAGCGCTGAAGCAACGTTTAAATTTAAATTTGATAACTTAGCTTACACGCATTTCATACAATCATTTGACTCTGCTTAAACAGAAAACTATCAAGCTTCTACAATATAATACAAATAGTCTCTTTGATTAAAAAAGTTGTTTGGATTACACATAAATTGCTTCATCCTTTTAATATATTTGCCTTAGAACTTATTTATTTAATGTATAATATCTCTATTTTGTTATATCATGTCAAACACATCACCAAGCTCAGATTTTAAACCATTTTTTCCCTAATGTATGCCCAGATTTTGTGTCTATGTCAAATTGGTATAAATACACTCAAAGGCAGCAAAGTTCACAATAAAAATGTATGTCAAACAATGAAGTGTTGCCGTGGACAGTAGAATTTTGACCAGGCCATTGCGTGGTCGCCCTGATGGCCCCTTGGGGTCGTAAACGTTTTACAATTTCGCAAACAATTTTGGAGCAAAGTGAAAGCAATTCAATCTGCGGCTAGCTGGTAAATGTTTGGCTATCGCTGGTGGCTCACTGGTGTCACGAACTCGTCCTGCACTGATTGAGTTGGCCTCCGTTCATTTTTGACAGACACGGATAGTTCGCATAGACAATTCCGGTTGGCTGTTTCAATATATTTTTCATATTTCTGTGTGCTTTGGCGTTTTTGTTTTAGTTTGCTATTTTGTTATGAAATCTCTACGGCTCGCGTACAAAATGCCAAAAGTTAAAATAAATACACAAACAGGCAAACACACACACACACACACACACACACACACAGACCGACGGGATATGCGACAGGAAGCACTTGCAAAAGTATGCCAACAATATTTTTGCCTTCTGTGTGCTTTGTGCTATTGAAAAGGAAATAAATGAATGGCAAGCAGAAAAGTTAAATCACCTCGAGCACGACGCCTATGTTCAACGTGGCAGGCATTGTATGTTTGTGCACTTGCCACCCCTCCGTAGCGCGTATACGCAATATTCTTGCTTAATGCTACCAAAAGCCAGTTGCTGAGCTCTGCTCTTTGGTTAGAGTCAAAGCTCGTCACAATTTCCATTTCCATTTCAGTATTTTCGCTATTTTCGCTCTTTCACTCCGTTTTCCATTTGCCATATAATTGGGCTACCCAACTGCGCCTAAAATATAAGTAAAATATAATATTAAAAGATTGCATTTATTTTTTTCATTTCAATGCCAATTCGGAAGCGGCTCTTGCGCTCTGTGCCATACTCGCAATTATTGTCGGCTTTCGTTTTACACTCGCCCATTCTGTTCGTCATATATATATATATATGAAGCGTTCAGGCATACCAATTGCAATTTTCGCATTTCAACAGACAAATTTTGCATCCTGTCTCCTAAAATGTTCGTGAATTTTATTTATATATCCGTTTAGGATGCAATTGTATTAAATCAATGATATACTAAGAGATACCCTTAAAATATCGCCAAAATGCTCGAAAAAATAGTTAGGCTACTTTTGGTAATACATATGTTAGAAAGTGTAAAGGACATCTTATAAAAATAAATGTAATAATTTTATTAATATTAAGTTTAATAATAACTTGTAAAAATTTCATAAACATAAATAAAGTTTCAGTCAACTAATATAAATTAAAATTATATTGTACAAAGAAAAGCAATACCTATGTATTGAAGTTGCGTAAGGTTATGAATAGAAGTTACAGAAATTTCGCTCCATTTACCATTTAAGTTTGACCTTAGAGCCTAAATCCCTAAAAACGTATATGTTACATAAAATTTTTAAAACGGAATGAATACGCTGTGGTTAGGTCACGTACGAGTCTGTCAGCGATAACAGTCGAACACGTCTCTCACATTCTCAAATCCTCCCCATAAATCAGCAGAGCACAGAACTCTTCATGGCTTTTGTTAGCCATGTAAATGTGAACTTTTAATTTAAATTTTTATATATTATGCTGAAAGTTTTGTAAAAATCTAGAATAATTTAAAAATATATAATCTAAAAAAATACAAAAATTTTAATTTTTTTTTAATAGCATTGCAAACAATTTAAACTTGAGCTTTTGTTAAAACTTATAATTTCTAATTGCTTATGATTTAATTTTCCACTTTTACGGCATTGCAGTCAAATCAGTTTAAAGTAACATAAACTATAAACTTGCAATATACATCCAATGCAGCTGTTGGAAGGCAATGATCTCTAAAGCTATATAGCACTGAAGCAATCTAAATTTGTTTGGCTACGCTTTATAATTACTTTGTATTAACTGCAAGTGAGTGATGTACAGGTGCAAAAACAAAACAAACCTAATCTGCAATGGGTAGGTCGAATTATTGATACCCTGTATACTCTTATGATAACTTACTTATACAAAAGTGAAGAGTCTCACAGAGAGATTTTTAGCTATTTATTCTGAAAACATAGTTCACGAATAAAAGATTCAATTAGGGGTATATTATGTTTCTGTTACTTTCCTTATTATATTTGGTATAGTTAAGTTATAATCGTTCTTAATTCATCCTTATTTAGCCTCTTACATATATTTCCACAACAATCCTATACCCCTTTTATCTATTTTCAAAATATTTCAGAGTATACAAAAACAAAAATTAAAAAAAAAAAAGAACGAAATACAATTAACATTGCTCTTAAGTAAACATTTCGTTTGCTTTAATGTTCGAGAGTAAATTGTTAAAACGAAACAGAACAAATTGAAAGAAAACAATTGAAGCCAAAGCAACTGTTTATTTGCGCATTGGGACGAGGCAATTAGTGAATTTCATTTGTTACAATTGTGTTTTTGGTGTGGGAATTGTGTGGAAAATATGAAAATGAAATCGTGAAAATATTTATTCCAACCAGCTGTAGAGATCAATAACAGGCACAGAGGCGAAACCGCTTCAGGTAAACAGAATTAATGGCTTTAATTAATCTTTACACGACCTATGACCGCAAACAGCGAATAGGCCATTTTCACCGTAGCAAAGAAGGTATTCAAATTGAGTGTGATCAATCCAGCCTTAACAGGTTGTTTAGCTAGTCTCAATGTTAATTGGGTAAAGATGACCACGTTGTGGCGATAGCGCCTCGACTGCTCATACCAATTGCCTGAAAAGATAGCATATGGCAGCTTCTCCGTTTCCTCAGCCACGACGCTAGCAAAGTAGCAGCTGGGAAATAGCTGCAAGCAGACAACAGCCAATAACACGGCATTGTAGACCAAAGAGGTTGTGTCCCGCACATAGAACGTTATATAGGCCACAATTATGCACATATTCATACCACAGGAAACTATTTGTATGAGCTGTACGGGGCTGATAATCTCTCGGGTTAGCTGGTAAATTCTGAAAAAGAAAGATCATTTCGATAGAATTAATATAAATATAAAAAATACCTTTATAAACAAAATATAAAATATAAAAATTCTTAGTGAGCACAGGCAGATGGTATCATTTCCTCGGTCAATCACAACTTTTATTTTGTATACATAACATTTGTATATTTGTATGAAACTTCTTATGCTAAATGATTGACTGATTGCAGTTAACTGATGACTGATGACTTAACTATTCCATTAGCTTGACTTGTCTAAAATTTGAAGGATACAACTTTGCGTACATCTCACCTCATCAGTTGCTTGTAGTCTTCGAAATAGAGTCGTAGTTGCTGATATGTTTGAGCTTCGGGTATTTTGCTATATCCCAGACGTGACATACGTATGCCAAAGAAATGTATGTGACCGCTGACATTACACAATGTGAGCGGAGTGTAAATGTCATTTGTCAAGCCCAGCAGGCATTTAATTACTAAGCTAAGATACTGATAGCCAAAGGTTAGGCCATAGCGCAGACCGCCACGTCGCCAGTCGAAAGGCACCCAAGCCTCGTAAAGTAATTCATGAGGTTCTGCCAATAAGGTCAGGATAACGATAGGTATACAGACCGCGTAGACAAAGGCATAGCTCGCATAAATGCAGCGCGTTATACGATTCACTTGTATCTGCAGCGTATTCTTATAGTAATGATGCTCCTCGTCGCTCTGCACACAATTATCCAGTTGGCCAAGAATTGTCTCAATCTCCAACATGTCTGCAAGTCGCCATATTTGCATGACATGCTTCAAGCTGCACGAGAGACTGAGGATGCTCATTGTTAAATTCTGGAAAAGCTTGGCCGGCGACGTCGTCCGCAGCAGCAGGCCCAGCAGCAGATGAATTGGAAATAGGACTGTAATCATCGTATGCAGCAACATCATATAGACATAAACCGCACGTGACCTGGCGCCAAAGAATGTCGGTGCCAGCAGTCGAAAGCAACGCCACAATGGACGATAGGCGCGCGTACTGTCGATGACCATGATGAGACACGTTCAGCTGAACAAGTTGTCCGCATGACAGCTTTTATGGGCTTCGCACTAAGTGACTTTTAAATGCTTTTAGTGCAATTTTCATTAATTTCTCTAATGACTGCCATTAACCGCTAATTTAAGCCAAATTAATATGCAAATTCCAACAGGCAATCCGATATATTTTATTGCGAACAAACTTTTAACGATTAGTGCATTCACACTCTTCTCGATAAGTTAATCTTTTGATAAAAAAGTAAGAATATAACTTATTTAAATTTGTAATTATGATTTTTGACTTGCTGAATAGACTTGCTGTGTTGGTGATCAGTAGTATATTGATTTTATTCTTCTGAGCCAGTGTATTTATATACTGACTCATGCATAATTTTAACCCTTAAATCTAGCTTATCTATTGCTGAGTTTGTAAGGCCCAGCGTTGGTCTTTATCTATTCTTAGTCTATCGCAGAGTTTGTAAGGCTCAGCGTTGGTGTTTATGTACTCTTAACTTATCGCAGAGTTTGTAAGGCTCAGCGTTAATGTTTGTGTACTTAGCCTATTTATAGATTCTACATGTGTGACCCTTGTCATTTCTACGTACTTCAACCTAGTCGTGAGTGCGTAGATTACATGTTTATGATCTTCGGCTATTTCTTTATGTTCATGCCTGAACATTCTGCGGGGGGCCAGAAAATGACAGCCAGTGGTCTGTTTATCATGGAACGTCCTCCATCAGCAGTGGCACCTTCTCGCCTTTTGGATTTGTGTGCCGATGACATCTTGGGTGCGTCCATTACCTTCCGTATAAACTGGAAGGGATCGCTTACGCTGTGCATCCAGGTATAGCACAGCGGCACTTGACCACGTCTGGAACGACGAACTCCAGTTGTGTTAGCATCGGCTTCATGCTCATCCGGTCGCAACGTCTCGTTACGTTGCTTCTTGGCGATCGAGATGTTGGCTTCTTGAAGATGTCTTCTGGCGGTGCTTGCTTTAGCAGTTGCATCGGGCTGTTTTGGTATTACATCCATTGTTGTTCCCTCCGCTTTTGATCTTCCTTTTCCAGTTGCCATTTTTTGCTTTCTATTTTTCCCTCCTTCTCTCCTTGATGTTGTTATAGCTTCTCCTGCAGCTCCTTTTGCAGTAGTTTTGCCATAGCCTTTTTCCGAGAGTTTTGTTGCGCTGATTATCTTGTTGCTTGATGGTCTAGCTATGTTGCCAGAAACAATCCATCCAAGTTCAGTCTTTTGTCCCAGATTTCTTCCTGGTTGCTGAGCTCTAGGTTGGCATACACTTCTGCAATGTGCTGCCTTACTTTTAGAACTCTCCTATCTGCAAGGTCCACCATCACGTCCATTGTGCTGGCACTTCGTCTCCGGCTTAACGGACCTTGAATATACTTTATCTATCCGGCTCGAAGGACCATGATTTCACTTAGATCATGAATACACTTCAATCTCCGGCTCAACGGACCTTGAACACACTCGCTGCGTTGACGATCAATAATATATTGATCTCTCCGGCGCGAAGGTCCATGAGTAGACTTGCTTTGATGCGGCTCGTTCGCAGCTCTGTAGTATATTGATCTATCCGGCGCGAAGAACCATGATTTCACTTAGATCATGAATACACTTCACTCTCCGGCTCGAAGGACCATGAATAGACTTGCTGTGATGTTGCTCGTTGGCAGTGTTGATTTGCCAATTCTTGAAAACAGCGGACTGCTAAAAATGGCGCAGCTGACGTCCCGTATGTTAGTGTAGTCAGCTTGAACTCCTTGATTGGCATCTTTTGGTCGTCTCTCCAGAGGATGTATTGATATTCCTGATCTTCTTTGGCGATTTTAATCTGACGATACATTTTCTCGATGTCAGCTGTCATTACATATTTCCATTGCCGCCACTTGATCAAAATATCAAAGATATCTTTTTGTATTTTAGGGCCGACTAGCATTACATCATTGAGACTTAGTCCATTCGAAGTTTTTGCTGAAGCGTCAAATACTACCCTCAATTTAGTAGTAAGGCTGTTTGGTCTGATTACCGCTTGATGTGGCATGTAGTATTTGCCTTGGCCAATGGTGTGTACCGGTTCCATATGTCCTAGCTTCAGGTATTGTTCCATAAAGGCACTGTATTCCGTGAAGATTTGCGGATTCTTATTGAATTTGTTCTCCATTTGCAGTAGTCTTGCTATAGCCTGTTTTCGAGAGTTTCCTAACTCGACATTTTTTCGGAATGGTATGGAGACTACTAGCCGGCCTTCTTCATCCCTTGTGGTTGTCTCTTGGAACACCTTTTCGCAATCAGTGTTTTCTTCTGAATCGCTGGTGTCACTTTCAAGTTCCCAGAAGCGCT
The DNA here is from genome assembly GCA_037075265.1 of Drosophila nigricruria. Lineage (NCBI taxonomy): Eukaryota > Metazoa > Arthropoda > Insecta > Diptera > Drosophilidae > Drosophila > Drosophila nigricruria. Next base: position 16,693,847 of record JBAMCI010000150.1, on the reverse strand, counting down.
CGAGGTCGTCCAGGCACATCGTTGTTGCTGCGCTGATTACCTTTTTGCTTGGTGATCTGTTTATGTTGCCGGAGACAATCCATCCAAACTCTGTCTTTTGTCCCAGAGTTTCGTTTATTTTTTTCATTTTTCCCAACATTATTAGGGGTAGTAAATCTACTCCAATGACAACATCAATCCTACTGGGTTCGTTAAAGTGTGGGTCTGCTAGCTCGCAGCTCATCCAATCTTTATTGACATCCATGTCAATTTTCTTGCTCGGTAGAGCTTTCTGAAGTTTAGGCATGACCAGTGCCTGTATTGTGGTGACGAATTTGCTTTTAACTCTTGGTTTTATGGTTAAGCAAACGCTATTTTTTTTGGAACTTCCACAGTCTGAGAAATTCCCTGAACTTCCACGTTCCGTTTGATTCGGCGCAGTTTTAGTTGTTGTGCGGCTTCTTCCGATATTAAGGTTCTTTGTGAGCCTCCATCAATAAGAGCCCTTAGCTGCTCGTATTTTCCAAATTTATTTTGAATTCGGATGAGCGCAGTTGCCAGCAGCGCATCTTGCCCTTTATTTGTTGCATCCTCGTGAAGCAAACTGTTGTGTGCTTTGGAGCATCGGTTGCAAGTCCAATCCTTTTTGCACTCTTTGAAGCTATGAGTGCCAAGACATTTAAAGCACAGCGCATTTTTGGACACAAATTCCTTGCGCTTTTTAACATTGTCAGCTCTAAACTTCTGACATCTTATTATTTCATGCCCATCCAGTTGGCAAGAACGTTTCCATTGACGTATGGACGGCACTCTTTTGCACTGAGTCTATTGAGTTATATAGTTGCTCAATAAACTCTAGCACATTGTCCAAGGACTGGATTTCTCTCGCCTTCTTTACATGTTGCTCGTAAAGTTGTAGGACTTCTGTCGAGAAACGTCGCAGCAAAATTTGAGCGAACAAAACATCAGCGTCATTACCCATTTGCTCTTAAGTAAACATTTCATTTGCTTTAATGTTCGAGAGTAAATTGTTAAAACGAAACAGAACAAATTGAAAGAAAACAATTGAAACCAAAGCAACTGTTTCTTTGAATTTCATTTGTTACAATTGTGTTTTTGGTGTGGGAATTGTGTGGAAAATATGAAAATGAAATCGTGAAAATATTTATTCCAACCAGCTGTGGAGATCAACAACAGGCACAGAGGCGAAACCGCTTCAGGTAAACAGAATTAATGGCTTTAATTAATCTTTACACGACCTATGACCGCAAACAGCGAATAGGCCATTTTCACCGTAGCAAAGAAGGTATTCAAATTGAGTGTGATCAATCCAGCCTTAACAGGTTGTTTAGCCAGTCTCAATGTTAATTGGGTAAAGATGACCACGTTGTGGCGATAGCGCCTCGACTGCTCATACCAATTGCCTGAAAAGATAGCATATGGCAGCTTCTCCGTTTCCTCAGCCACGACGCTAGCAAAGTAGCAGCTGGGAAATAGCTGCAAGCAGACAACAGCCAATAACACGGCATTGTAGACCAAAGAGGTTGTGTCCCGCACATAGAACGTTATATAGGCCACAATTATGCACATATTCATACCACAGGAAACTATTTGTATGAGCTGTACGGGGCTGATAATCTCTCGGGTTAGCTGGTAAATTCTGAAAAAGATAGATCATTTCGATAGAATTAATATAAATATAGAAAATAATATTAAAAATATTAAAATTCTTAGCGAGCACAGGCAGCTAGCAAGGTATCAATTCCTCGGTCATTCCCAACTTTTATTTTGTATACATAACATTTGTATATTTGTATGAAACTTCTTATGCTAATTGATTGACTGATTGCAGTTAACTGATGACTGATGACTTAACTATTCCATTAGCTTGACTTGTCTTAATTTTAAAGAATACAACTTTGCGTACATCTCACCTCATCAGTTGCTTGTAGTCTTCGAAATAGAGTCGTAGTTGCTGATATGTTTGAGCTTCGGGTACTTTGCTATATCCCAGACGTGACATACGTATGCCAAAGAAATGTATGTGACCGCTGACATTACACAATGTGAGCGGAGTGTAAATGTCATTTGTCAAGCCCAGCAGGCATTTAATTACTAAGCTAAGATACTGATAGCCAAAGGTTAGGCCATAGCGCAGACCGCCACGTCGCCAGTCGAAAGGCACCCAAGCCTCGTAAAGTAATTCATGAGGCTCTGCCAATAAGGTCAGGATAACGATAGGTATACAGACCACGTAGCCAAAGGCATAGCTTGCATAAATGCAGCGCGTTATACGATTCACTTGTATCTGCAGCGTATTCTTATAGTAATGATGCTCCTCGTCGCTCTGCACACAATTATCCAGTTGGCCAAGAATTGTCTCAATCTCCAACATGTCTGCAAGTCGCCATATTTGCATGACATGCTTCAAGCTGCACGAGAGACTGAGGATGCTCATTGTTAAATTCTGGAAAAGCTTGGCCGGCGACGTCGTCCGCAGCAGCAGGCCCAGCAGCAGATGAATTGGAAATAGGACTGTAATCATCGTATGCAGCAACATCATATAGACATAAACCGCACGTGACCTGGCGCCAAAGAATGTCGGTGCCAGCAGTCGAAAGCAACGCCACAATGGACGATAGGCGCGCGTACTGTCGATGACCATGATGAGACACGTTCAGCTGAACAAGTTGTCCGCATGACAGCTTTTATGGGCTTCGCACTAAGTGACTTTTAAATGCTTTTAGTGCAATTTTCATTAATTTCTCTAATGACTGCCATTAACCGCTAATTTAAGCCAAATTAATATGCAAATTCCAACAGGCAATCCGATATATTTTATTGCGAACAAACTTTTAACGATTAATGCATTCACACTCTTCTCGATAAGTTAATCTTTTGATCAAAAAGAAAGAATATAACTTATTAAAATTTGTAATTATGATTTTTCTTTCAAACTGTAACTAAGGTATTAGAAGGAACTAATTTTTTAAAAAATTAATAATTCTAATATAATAATTAATAATTCTAATTTTATGTTAAGAAATGGTATAAACTAGAGTTCCGACTTACTTTATTTAAATCTAAAAACAAATTACTTACCATAAATAGTAATTACTGTACTATCCTTCATCCTTTTTGAGCAGTTGAGACCACAAACTATTCATATTCATAGCACATTAAGTAGTCGACAGCTGTCGCGCCTCTAAGTTAAAAGTACTGAATAATTCATAGAGTTAGCGCCATAATGAGTGTCTTACAATGTAATTCGACTATCATTAAATGAGTTGTTGCAGCGCTTTTCGTAATTTAAAATGCCATTTTAATTTGCGGTCTTTGAAAGTAGCTGAAAGTTGGAAATTATCATTCAGATACTACATTGCGTTGATTGCGATAAGTATATATCTTGGAGCACGTTTATATCGCCTTCCAAAACACTTACTTATACTTTGTCTTTTCTTCCTTTCAAGGTCTTACTTTTTATGGTCACATCGGTAACGTTGCATGCAAATGTTGTAGACAAAGGCGATAGGAATAACATTGTTTAGATGACGGAAGAAGCTAGTTCCGGCTTGACGGCAGCCTAGCCAACTGAAGCCCAGATGATGCAAGAGCATTTTATGCTTACTTTACTTTAGCTGACTGCAGCCAAGCGCTGTTGCCAGCAGCTAAATCTCTTTTCTCTTCGCTCCTTAAACACTTCGGTCGCAGAATCTTTGGCATTTTTGCTGTTGGCCGTCAGTCAAAACATTACGACAAAAGTTCATAGCAAGCGTCTCACGGTTCGTATACGTAATGCCGAAATGAGCATCCGTGACAAAAGTGAATACAAAGCGGAAAACGAATTAAGGAGACAACTTTGTTGAAAAGAGAATCAGCAATCAGATACCCTGTAAATTGTGACAAAAATATAAAAATATTAGTTTTAAAATATGTGAAAATATAAAATATTATAAGTAAGATTTAACATTGTAGTAGTGTGATGTGATACAGATATAAATATAGATATAGATCTGTCTTTTTTATAGACTCTCTTACTACAACATTTAAGGTATTAGGACAAGAGCATAAGAGCCCCAGCAGAGACAAACTTTTTGTGCTTTCTTTTTTGAATCGATTTTTGTTTGTGGTTTCCGGCATAAAAGTTGGCACAAAAAGTTATTTGATTTGGAACTTTTTTTTTGTATACATAGCCTGGTATATGTGTTATATTTACACTAAATTAATGAAAATCACAACTGTGTGCAGAATGTAATTTAATTTCTGTTGCTTTGCCGTGCCAAGGGGCAAGTTACGCGTGGCCGAGAACATCAACTTGCCAAACAAAAAAGCCCCGAAAAGTAACATTTTATCAGACAACTGACAGTTTTCAAATTTATCAAATAGCAGCTGGAGCCAGTGTGAAGCCGGAGTTGGAGCACATCTGTGAGGTTTCACGGTTAACCTAACAGTTGCTTTCGCCTCTCGTCCTCCTTCCGCTGTCTATTCAAGCGATAAGCAAGTTTGCAATTTCAACTTGTCGTGTTGTTTGCATTGTAATTTATAAGCATTTCATTCTGTTTGATTCCCTCTACGCTCCCTCCCTGTCCGACTAGTGCTCTCTGTATACATATATCTGCTCAACATCAAGCTGCTAGTATAAATACTTTTTTTTATTACACCTCATGCATTAAAATCGAACTAATTTCGCTTCTCGACACACATCACAAGCTATGTGGCAAAGTAAACAATTAAAATTTCCTTAGAATTGTGGGAATATTTACCTTCTGCTTTCCGCTCTGTGCCTCCCTTACTTTTCAGTGTCTGAATTGAATTCCCATAAAATGCACAACTTTTATCGTGTTCTGTGCATAAAGTCGTGTGGATAGCTTTAGTTGGCTTAGCTGCTGTTCTGCGGTTGCAGTAAACCAAAAACAATGTGATTCAACTTTCCCAAGCCCCAGCCGAATGTAATGCGCAGCTATAAATCGCACCATAAAACGGACTGCGTTGACAGTTCACAAAAGAAATAAATGCAACGAATATTTTGCGAAATCGCACAAATTTTTTATATTTAACAGGAAATACAGAGGAACGATCTTGTACATTTTGAAAAAAAAAATGAAACTAGTTCAACAATAACATGTAAGAGTGTTCTAGTCCAGACTGCTCGATTAGGAAATCCCTTGAACCAAGCGAAGAGACGATATTCCAAACATTCTACGTTTATTTTATATATGTATAAAAACAAAACATGCACAAACACATGCATACGCACGCGCTCTGCGTGGCTCTGTCTATAACTCTGCTCTGGCTCTGCCTATGGGCTTACTCTGACTCAACTCAGGCTCAGCTCTAGCTTAACTCAGATCCTGCCTGTGGATCCGCCTATGGCACTGCTCTGGCTCAACTTTTGCTCTGCCTATGGCTCTGCTCTGGCTTTGCTCTGCCTATGGCTCTGCTCTAGCTTTTACTATGGCTCTGCCTGTGGCTCTGACTGTGGCTTTGCCTGTGGCTCTGACTGTGGCTTTGCCTGTGGCTCTGTCTGTGAATCTGTCTGTCGATCTGTCTATGGTACTGCTCTGGCTCTGCCTAAGGCTCTGCTCTGGCTCTGCCTATGGCACTCCCAATGGCTCTGCTCTGGCACTGCCTGTGGCTCTGCCTGTGGATCTGCCTATGGCACTGCTCTGGCTCAATTATTGCTCTGTCTACGGCCTATGGCCTTGCTCTGACTCTACTCAGGCTCTGTCTGTCGATCTGCCTATGGTACTGCTCTGGCTCTGCCTAAGGCTCTGCTCTGGCTCTGCCTGTGGCTCTGCCTGTGGCTCTGCCTGTGGCTCTGCCTGTGGCTCTGCCTGTGGCTCTGCCTGTGGCTCTGCCTCTGGCACAGCTCTGGCTCAACTTTTGCTCTGCCTATGGCTCTGCTCTGGTTTTGCTCTGCCTATGGCTCTGCTCTAGCTTTTACTATCGCTCTGCCTGTGGCACTGCCTCTGGCTCTGCCTGTGGCTCTGCCTATGGCACTGCTCTGGCTCACTCTACTCAGGCTCTGTCTGTCGATCTGCCTATGGTACTGCTCTGGCTCTGCCTGTGGATCTGCCTATGGCACTGCTCTGTCTCAACTTTTGCTCTGCCCGTGACTCTGCCTGTGGCTCAGCTCTGGCTCTGCATATGGCATTGCTCTGACTCTACTCAGGCTCTGCCTGTGGCTCTAGCTAATATCTGTTCTGGTTAAAAATAAAATATTCTTTAGTTAGTTCTTTATAGCTTTTCATCTATGCTTATTTATTGAAACTTTTAAAGTTATACGGAATCAAAATACAAAAATAAAAACTGATTAAGGAGTACAATAAATTGAGTACTCTTGAAACATTTTGTTTTTCAAAAGAAAAGAGTTGTATTATATATAAATAGATTATATTAAAGTTTTCTTTAACCTAGGGATAAACAACGAGCAGAAAATTCCCCTTATTTTTATATGTGTTTACGGTTGGGTTAGCCCAAGCTGTTAGGTAATTATTGGCTTATCAGTTTATGCCTTTCGGTTATGTTTTGTTCAACAAATTTCAAACGATTTTTTATTGGTGATTTTCAAGAACAGCGCACAGAGAAAAACTCAACAGCGCAATTTTTTATAGATTATTTCGCCAGGCATGGGGCATGCCTCAAGTGTGGGGCATGTGGCAAAGGGGAACACAACAACAACAACAACAACTTTAATGTCTCGCCAGCTGTGCTGTTTATTTAGTCTGGCCACGGTCTGCTTTTGAGTATATGAACACATATGAGAGAGTGTGTGTGTGTGTGTGGAGAGATATGGGTGCTGGGTGTATGTAGGTGTGTGTGAATGTGTGTATGAGTGGTTGTGGTCGTGCCAGTGGCTAATCGTCTAATTTTATCATGTGGTTATCCGCGTTTAAGTGCTGCCAAGTGTTGAACGATTTGTATAGTGCACTGCGGCGCGCCTAGAATCGAATCGACTCGACTCGACTCGACTTGACTCGGAAGTGCGGTTTACGACTCAAACTAGAAAAGTATTGGTGAAACTAAAACGACAAACTTAAATATGAGAGTGCCGCATGTACACACCATGTGCATGTAATTCTAATTTGTAAAACTTGTCAGTTGCCATTAGCCTAATGGACGGCCCCAGCAAGTCGCGAGTAGCAGCCCTTTTGGCCTTCACACACACTTGAGTCAAAAACGCTCATTAGCAGCAGCATCTAGAGCGACCCTAAAAACAAAGGCGAAAGGCGTAAACAAAATGATAAAAATGCCACTCGTTAGAATGCACAAAAATTGCTGCGAAAAGGTCACTTAAAACAGCTTGAAATATGAAAGAAACACGTGCACTGGCGCCACGAAGCTTGTATATCCTACACAGATAGTAAACATTAGATGTTTAGAAATCTAGAGCTAATTGTTTTTAAAGAAATATCTATCAATCAGTTTTCATAATCTATGAATAGATGAATCTATCATTACAAAATAAGAACTTTATAAAACCTACACAATTCTTATCTCATAAGTTACATATTTTCAGAGTTAGTGTATATTTCTTGGCATTCGCATATACTTAGTATGATAAAAGATGAACATATACAAGAGCAGAAAATTGTCATCGCCTTGCTGCACCTGAAAGCGAAACGCTGTAAAAGGATGCAAATTAATTGGCTGGCAGTCCGGTCGTAAAGAGGAAATGGTGAACAGACAGCTGCTTGCCGGAAAGCCATGGCGGTCATGGGTTCAGCATATTTGTTTTGTATCACATTACGCATACGCCATGGCTGCTCGAGAAGGGCATCATGTAGCTATAACTATACATATCTGGCGCCATGTTAGGCCTTAGGGCAATCAATCAAATGCTACAATGACGCAGTTGGCCTGCCCATACAACCGACTTCACCCTTTGTTGTGATCGGATCGTCTCGGTTGGCGCTTGGGCGCTGTTTCCGGTTTCAATTTTACATAAAACGCAACGCTTGGCAGACAACATTTTGCCATGTCATGCTGAAACATGCCAACTATAGGCAGGGAGTATTGAATATAGAATGAAGCAATGGTTGTGGGAATGTTAAAGTATTTAGCTTATTTAATTGTTGTGTCATTTAATTATAGTACTTTTTATACCTACAATATTAAATAATATATATATAAATTACCTATAAAATTTTATTGTTTGCGGCTTATTGTTTGCTCTTAGCAAAAAATAATTTATGATGCAGCAATGAGTGTTTAACAATACTTAAAGCGGCTGAAACTAATTGCGAACTATTTTAAAGGTAAACAGCAGCTACAAACAGAGAGGCGTTGGAAAATTTTATATAAGTGTTTTTAGGTCAAATATTAGTTTAGTTTGTCCGACGGAGTAGGTAATGTATGAATAAGACTGTCTGAAATATAAATGATTATTAATAATATTATCTCTTCATCTTTTGACTATATCATGACCTTTAAAGAGCATTAGGAAAAGAAACTGTCATAAATCAGAAATGGTTTGTGATAATGAGTTGCTTCTATGTTTAATTTAAAGGTTTTTCAATGCTATTATGCATAATATAGCACATCATTCAATAGGTCAACTCAGCCACTAAAGCTTTGAAGTTCTCCTTCTCTATCAGCTTTATTGACAGACTTGTCCAGTTCAGACCAGTTGTATGCATAACAAGCTGATTAGAACAGCAGTTTGATTAAGTTTTAATGCAGATCAATAAGTCACAACGTTTGGATTGTGTTCGATGAGTAGTGCTAGGTCCAGCTTCCTGCTGGTTAGCCACAAAATATTATAGGTCAAGCATTTGCGTTGCATGTATATTAGTCAACGCTGCTTCAATTTTGTGGCTGTGTGGCAACAGTAATAGCAACAGCAACAGCAACAGTAGTAAGAGCGACTTCCAGTTTAGCGCTTTTTGAACTATAACCTTAACGTTCGACCACAAGTGCGGTCATTAAGCCGCAAGCAACGAGTTTCAGCACTCGTCCTTGCGTCTCCCCATTCCGTTTCCACTCAGCTTAGCCTATAAAATATGAACCAATTGACGTGAAATTGATTGTTCGCTGCTTGAGAGAAGCCACTTGCTGCCTCTGCTGGTGTTGCTGCTGCTGTGACAGTGCCTTGCGGTCTTCCGTTTGCGCTTTATTAACTACTACAGCACGCATAAACTGCAGACGGTGCTGTGCCGCACTTCGTATATGGGAGAGGGCAAGTGGTTTGTCACTTGGCTGCTGCTTTTGCTCGCTTATCGCTCATTTTACACACTGCCAGCTATGCCAGCAATGCCACAAAATTCCCTTCAGCTTGGCATATTTTACGTGTCAGCCAAGAATGCTGCTCGCTGACTTGGCAAGGATAAGGAGCTTGCTTATGTCCTGTTCCAGTTTTCTGTTCATACGCCTTGCTTGCAAAATTCTATTGAACTGAGCGCGCATTTCATGGAACTGGTTGCTTTAATTAAGGGTTTGACTGAAGCCAGACAAAAGGCTCAAATGCTGATGATTATCGAGGAAAATTCTGGATTACGACACGGTTATTGGGTAACATGGTGTTATGCAAGTGAAAATTGGCAGCAAATTATGAAAACTTATGAATTATACAAAAAATTACAAAAATATAAATAATATTGTGTTTAAATTATTTTCATTTATAGATATTTTGAAACATTGTTTTTATTCCTGTTATAAATTTTTTCAAATTTTTTACCGAGAGATTATTCTATTTATTCATTTATTCTGTAACTTTGATTGTTTTGTATACAGGTAAAGCTCTTTAGTTTCCCACGTAAAGTATCATACTATTTTGATTTGAGGGCTTCCGGTATGTAATTGGAAATTCATACCATTTTCTTTCACTCAAACAGCCGCCAGAGCTGAATTTGTGGCAATAAAGCTGGTTATCCAGCTCAGCCAATCGAAAATATTATTAAGCGCATTCCATAACAGATTAATGCCAATCCCTTTATTTAAATTCGCACTGCTTCAGTGGCTTGTTATAATGCTGAAAAAAATGGAATAAATACTTAAATCATTTCTGAGTTTAAGCGAGACTGATCACGATTTTTGATTGCAATTCATATATACTTCTTATTACTTTTACTAATAAAATATACATACTCTCAATAAATTAATATATTTTTCGCTTTAGCAGTTATCTATATAATAAATTAAAATTATAGTCTCAGATTCTTTTTAAGTATTTCTCAATAATTCTACAGCAAAATACTTACCAAGCATGAATTGCTTATTGTTCATTCTAATGGTTTAATTACGTAATTCCAATATAAATAAACTATTCTTGTATATATTATGTATTTAGCCATTTCTATTATAAGGCCTTCAACCTCTAGAAATTGTAGGGATAAAAAGCACGCTCATTCCATAAGTCAATTGTATACTTAATTTTCGTTAGCAAGCAATTATTTACGTCTCACAACTGCGCACATACATATATATTCGCATAGCCTCTACAGTTTTAAGTCAAATTGGCAATTTGTATGGGCTGCAGCGAGAGTGAAGGAACTGCAACGCGGTATTACGCATACGCCGCATGGCGGGCATCGAACCAAAACACAACACAATTATCGCTTGCAACATGTTCGAAGCACATGGTGAGACCGACAGCGGCGACAGAACGTTCCGTTTTCAATTTCAGTTGTATGGAAGCCATCGCAGCTAACGGTACACAAAGCGCTTGCTAATCTATTAAAAATATATTAAAAAAAAAAAAAAAAACATTGAAACGTGTTGAGAGCAACAACAATATCAAATTGTTTGTGTTCAGTGCGTGTGTGTGTGTGTGTGTGTGTGTTAGTGTGTGTGTTAGTGTGTGTGTTAGTGTGTGTGAGACAAGAGAAGAGTCCTCATTGAATCTAGCACGAGAAAGCAAAAAACAACAACAAGATGCAACCAAAAAAAAAACTTGGCTTTGATTTGAATTTCTTTAGCCAAATGAATTTTAATTGAGAACAGCAAAAGCAACAACACAACAACAATAAAAAAAAAACAATTACAAAAAACCACATAAAAACAAAAAGAAAAGAAAATAACATAAATACGAAAAACAAAAATAAACTTTTTGTTTTTTGTTATTATATCTTTGTTCTGTTGTTGGCGAATCGCCTTGCAGCAATGCTAGTCGTTTATACGGCTTCCAAGTTAACCATAACTTGTCCTTGACAACGGCTGCTATTTTTAAATCAACCGCCGTCAACCCACCTCTAAAGGTTACAAAAGCAAACACAATAAATACAGTAGAAAAACAAAAGTGAAATTCAAATAAAAATAACAAAAAAAAAAGTATTGAATCAAATTGAGTCGAAGACAAATCAAATCATCATCAAAGTTCATCAATATTAAATACTTTTTAAATAATTACTCGAGTTCCAAGTTGGGGAGTCAACTGATTTATTTATTATAAGAAATTTCGGCACATCTGACGTATGCGTAATATAAGCTGTTAAATATTTAAACATTATTTCTTAGATTTGTACATAGAACGGATATAGAAATATGTAAGTCTAACACTTGCTTGCTGACCGACTTCTTATACATTACTTTCAGTTTCACTTAAAGGAAATCCGTTTAGAAAATATATCCTAAAATAAAAGCTCAAGTTTATCGAATGTAAATTGAGTCGACCCTTGTAATATTTCTTTTAGAAATTGTAAATTGAAATTCCTTAAAATTTGTCTAAGCTGCTGATTAGCACCATTCAATTACAGCCATGGCTATCATCAAATTAGCGCTGCCTTTTTTCATTCGCTTGCCTGATTTGAAAATTAAATTTGATGTTCCAGCAATTTGAGAAAAACCTTAACGGCAAGCTTTCCTGTTTATGCACATGTTATTAATTGCATGTTCTCATATTTTACATATACACATATGTAAATATATATATATACATAGATATACACACACATCAAGACGTATCAGGTCATATTACGTATACGCAGCGTGTGCTGTCTACGCTGACTAGTGGCACTGGCGCTGCCTATGCCCTGTGGCACGTGCTCAATTATTTGCCGCCGTCATCGTCGCCGTGGCAAGGATATAGGCTCTACATTCTGCCCAACTGCTTTGCTAGCCTGACTGCCTGACTGCCTGACTGGCTTACTGCCTGCCTGCCTGCACGTTCTGTGGACTGTACTCGTAATTAATTTATGCAATAATTTTTCATTCCTGACATAACTTGACAGTATTTCGAGTTGAAAATATGTTTTTATTTTAGAGCCAGCGCTTCTGCCACGTAGCTAATAAAAAAATACCACCACTACTCAGCTGACGTGTCCTCGCCTCAATTCCTATTTCGACAATTGAAACATTATCTCAAGTTATAATGAATGACAAGAAACGCTGCCCATGCAAAGGACATAAAAAGACCAAGTATTGGACTGAACAAGGCATGAGGAAAAAAAAAAAAAAACAGCAGAGCTGAACAGAGCAGAGCAAGGGCCAGCAGGCCCATGAATGCCGGTCATTAGGTTAACTGACTGGACAGGAAGTTGGCAAGTGCGTTTTAGCCGCGCTATTGTCGCCATTGTGCTTGGCATTTTGGACACTTCACTTCCATTGATTGGCAATGGCACTTGAGCTAAGCACGACGTACCCAGCTGCGCTTTTCGCACGATATCACCAACGGAATGTTGTGGGGAAGCATCCTGACGCGCGCACTTGACAATTGCTATCAAGGACAAGAAAATGACATTTTAGGCACGCAACGACAGCACGCACAGTGACACAGGAAGTACCAGCGTCGAATGATGACTGACTGCCAAGCTCAAAGAATTATTATTCAAAGTATATAGTAGATTATGTGTGTGTGTTTTTTTTTTCTATTCAAATATTTACAACTTTCCATTGAATACAATTATGGGAAATCTGAAATGCATAGAATTTTATTTACATGTGCTGATAAACAGTCGATGCGGAAAATTAAATTTCCTTTTAATATTGGTTGATTCGTCTGATTATATTTTGTGTCTGTTTATTTAGGATAGGAATTTGGGTTTAATTTTTGACTAGGAAATATTATGAAGTATAAAATATTATTAGTTTTTAAATGATAGTAAATTAATATAATAATATTCAAGATGCCTGCATCTCATGCTTTTATATTTATACTCTCACTTATGTTAAAACAATTAACTTTAAAGCTTTTATGCTTAAATATTTGTAAATACAACAAATATAATCCACTGTGCCACAGTTTTGTATATGTTGACACCTTAAACTCGAGGCAATTTCTATTACGTCACTGATTGCTATCTGTTTTGAATTTTTATACATTTCCCAATGTATGGCTGAAAGTTGTTCTCGTTTTTGTTTTTGTTCTATATTTTTGTATTGTTTATTGTTCAAGTAGTCTGTGAGGCGGGTGGAGGGCATGGCGAGGGTGAGAGATCTGTCACACTAAATGTCAAGTGCACGTGCTGTGCTCCACCCACTCTCGTGTGAGTGTGAGTGAGAGTGTGTGTGTGTGTGTGTGTGTGTGTGTGTGTGTGTGTGTGAGACATCTGTCGGCGAGCAAAACAAATTGACAACGTGACGTATGAGTGATACATGGTATCTTTGGAGAACTGCTTATTAAATATTACGCATACGTCAGATATGTCAGTGAAAATTACATCTGCTTTTCGTACAAGCAAGTGCAACAAAATTGATTTAACGATCGTTTCGAATTCAATCACTGTCGCCTCAACTGAAATCCAATTACATAAACGTTACCTGTTTCAGAGGCTCTAATTTTATCACAAGCAATATAAGTCACAATAATTTACAAAACAAAACAAGTGCACAATTTATTATTTAACTATAAAAAGTCAAAGTAACTCAAGTTAAAATTAAATTCATACAAAGTGTAATAGAACTGAAAACGCATTTGGAAGACCGGAAACTAAAAGCTGGGTAAGTGCCAAGCTCCGAATACGAATTGTTTTATATATATTGTTGAACCAAGCCAAATACATATATATATATATATATACTTCAAGGCTATACTTTCGATTGAGAAACAAGTAGTTCACATATTTCTAATTGAATGGCAAAAGAATCATAGAGCTCCCATTGAATATATGAAAAAAGTATGATTAAATGTATTAAAATTCAGATGTTATATATACATTATATACAAATTTCATTTATATTTTGAGTGCTATAATATTTGTTTACTTGGTTATTTAATTTGTTTTGTTTTTTTGTCTATACAACTAGAGATACGCAGTTCATAGAACAAAAAAGTGAAATATTTCTCTCAGTGGTTGCTCGTTTCATTGAGTTTTAGTTTTTGCTGCTATTTTGTTTGTTTATTTTTGCGCAATGCTCCAATTAAAATTGTGCGCGTTGTTTTTCACGTGCAAAAGTAATTTTACTCGGCTCATTATTCAACTTGAATGGCTGCTAGCATTTGAGCAAATGGAGGGCCGTGAAAACTTCTGGCAAAGGCCAATGATAATTATTAAAAATTAATTAGTTGGGCTGAAACATTTTTCAATATGGCCCGCTTACAGATCAGGGATAATTAATGGTAGTTGCCTCAGAAGTTGGCATTTGGCATTCATAAGATTTGTGTTAATCACCTGCACATTTGGGGCTAAACTTTGCTTTTGCCCATTCTGTGTGCCATTCGCCGCCTTTGCTGCTGGCCTTTGAACTTTGCCAGCCAGCACTTGAATAAGAGCTAGTGAAAATTTTGTGTGCGAGCCTCACATCATTCAGTTAAGGTTTTTGTCTACCATTGTGCTCGTATACCATACCCTTGAGCCTGCCTTGCCAGCTATACATACATCCCCTGCTGGCTCTCGATTTACTATAGTTTTGTTGGAGCTACGTAAAAGTTTTGAATTTTTATTGTGATTATTTTATGATAGCTTAAGCACAGACCTTGGCAGCCTCACGAAACTTTTGACACGCTCCAAACTATGAGCAGAGCCCGCATTGAATGTCTTTTCTTGCAAATATAAAAGGGAAAACTGAATTGTGTGAGTGCCCTGGAAAATGCATTCAAAACCTTGCACAGCTGTCGATATCACTTTCGATTTTTCCCTCAATTGCTACCAACTATATTATAAAAGACATAAAAGACTCAATTCTCAATTCTGAATTTGACTTCTATAAAAGTTTCCTTTACTTTCCTTATTCTCAGATCAATCAGAAATTGTGAAAGCGCAACTTCTGACTTATTCGAGCACGACTTCAATAGTTTGTAGCAACTGATTGATTCACAGCTGGAATTTGTGCAGTTGACTTAGGTGAGCTAAGCGAGAATTTTAGCGAAAAGTGTAAAATTATTTTAGCTAAAACTTTTTTAACACAACATAAGCTTGGCTAGAACTTTTGTGTTTCGCTGTGTTAAAAACTTTGGAAAAATAGCTAAGTCCAGGCTGCGTAATCTTTTTTGTTCATCAGCCAATCGTCTGCTATAAACGGTTTTATAGGAATTGCTTAAGTTTGTATTACAATTATTAATTATTAAAAAAAAAGATAAACTTTGCAGATCACGAACCTAAAATCTAGTTTAAGTCCCGCTCTTTTACCTAATGTATATGTCGCAATTTAGAAATTTAAAATTGCGGTCGCGATGAGTACGTGGTGCTCCTGTGCGAACGGTGTAATGACACTTTGCAGCCATCATGTGTCATGCATATTAAGAGGCTCATTAAATTGCCAGAAGCTACGGGGAACTATTTGAGCGTACTTACAGTTGGGGCTCACGTAGCTGTCAAGTCATAAGCCACATAATATAATATGTGGTAAACTGCTGTGAAAAAACTTGGCTTTATTTTCATTAAAAGAAATAATCCATACCATTAATTTGTCAACTTTGGACTAATTAATCGGCCAATTAGTGCGGATGTTGTTGTTGCTAACAAGACAACAAAAGACGTCTGCAGTTGGTGCTTCCTTTTCGTCACTCTTTTATTTTTATTGTTAGGTGATTAAATTGCAGCCCTGGGTCATGTTGTCACGAGCTTGACGGTTGTCAAGGTCGAGAGGGACGGGCTGTCCGAATGTGAAAAAGCAAAGCATACATTTTGGGGCATATTTCACGAGTTGTTAATTTCCAGGCCAGCAAAAGTGAAAGCTGTCAAAAACAAAGCCTGCTCCCAACAAAACAGAAATGTTAAATGTGTGAATGGCAAAAACGTTTTTAATTGAAAATTCATGTGGGCGCTTGCCTAGAGGGATAGAAGGCACGGGCTGCGGATGCACCGAGATGCTCAGCTTAAATATTTTGCCTTCGCTGCTTCCGATGGCGCCGCCATGGACGTGAAGAGCTTTTAAGAAGGCGTTGATTGTCCGTGTAATGCATCGTCATGAAAAGGAGGCTAACAAGTTGAGGCCGCTGACGTCTCGTTGGCCCAGCAACATTTTTGTGCGAATAATATGCTTGAAGTGCTGTTGCATACCCGTACACGTTCACAGGCTGCATCAAGTAGGTCAAAGTGGGCTTAGCGCCGGCAACGACTCGTCGCTAAGTCTTTCGCACATTTATACGCGGTAAACATATCTCTAAAGTGAAAAGCAAGCACACGCATATACCCTCATGTACACACTCATATATTTTTATTGCCATGCTGTGCTGGCAACTGCATCAAATTCAGGTTCTGGCCTGTCGGGCGGTGGCTATTCACGTCAAAGTTGCCACTTATTATGCCACTTGCCGTTTGGCACTTACAATCCGCCCCGAAAAGTGCACAGCTGGGTAAAGAGGCTGGAATCGGCCTGTGCTGGCATTAACCTTGCTGTATGGTTTAAATTTTGATGGGTTCACTGCTATACTTAAAGATATTCAACTAACAGATATACTTTGGGTTCTCTTACTCATGGAATAAATTATATATATTAAATATTTTATCAGTTATCAGTGGGACTTATAAGAATATATATTATATATTAAACCTATTTTGTTTATATATATATATTATTCTACCTCGTCAACCCTATAAAGTATTGAATTGATCTATATCTGTCTGTCTGCTCTTCTGTCTGTGCACAAAATCAAGTAATATATGCCTTAACATAGCACAATTTGTAGTTGAATTACTCACCATGATTAATCAAATTATTAAGGTCGAAATATGTAAACATTCGGTAAGAAACTAACTTCTTTTGCACTCAGGTTAACTACGCGTATAATTCAATATTTACGTTACAAACTAAACGGAAAAGTCGAAAGTTTGAGCGTAGTCTGGCCAAGTTTTTTGTTGAAGGCTCGTCGCTTGGCTGCTCTATTCGTGGTGGCGCCATTAATTGCCTCGCCGCCATTTTGGCTGACAGAGTGTCTGTAACCCAAGCCGATATTGCCGGCCATGTCCCCATTGTTCGTGGGTTCCTCTAGTTAAACAAATCAGCGCTGTTCATGGGCTCTAATGCAATCAAGCCGCAATAATTTTGAGCTCATCGCAGCAGCGATTTGTCATTTGCCAGTGCATACCTCTGGGGGACAGAGGCGGACGGGCTGTGCTTAGCTCGATAGATGGTGGCGGCGCAACGGTCGCTTGTCGCACTGCTTTGGCATTTCATTTCCATTTTTATGCGCTTGTCGTTCTGGCCGGGGGACTTAAGTGCTGCCATTTGCAGCGACTGCCTTAGTTGCCATCTCAAATGAGATACACACACTCACATATATCTGTGAGTGTGTGTTTGTGTGTGTGCTCCACAACGAACACATGTTGAGATGCTTTTTAGTTGATGGGATTGCTTTAGTTCCATGCACATTTTTTCTTTTTGCCAGCACTTAAATAGCAAAAGAGGTTGGAGATTTACACCTTGCTTTACGAGAATACGGCTTCAGCAAAACAACAAAATGCATTTGAGATTGTAAATACTCGGAAAGAACAAGTTGAAAAATAGAAACCCAAGTCAATAGGTCTGTAATTATGCCAAGACAATAGCAAGAGCTAAGCCCAACTCAATTCCCAAAACTATGTTCAGCTGGGCACAGAAATGTAGTCAAGCAAATGTTCCATAGATAATGCCGCATTCACGCACAACAAGGCCACAAACACACACACACACACGCACACACACACACCCACAGAACGGCTCACACACAAGCACACATACTTAACATCCATTAAACACTTCATAAAATGGTCATTTCTTGTCCCGTAGCCTTGCCTTGGGGCTCAGTGAATATTTTTCCGTGACGTCTGTTGACTCATTTTATTGCCGCATACTTTTGGGGGCCGGAGCTGTATGCTGTCCATTCGGCTGCTCATTTACTTTGGTATTTGGTGTTTGTGTTCTTATTTCAGTACAAACAAAATGTGAATCAGTCAATAAATCGATTGCCTGCATTATTTATAATGGCAGAGACACGAAGTGGAAGTGAAAGTGGAAGTGGAAGTGGAAGTGGATGTGGTGCCCAAGTTAGTTAGTAACCGCCCCCTTTTGGGTTCGTCCCATTCCGTAAGAATCTCAGCCATTGCCGTTTTTAGCCTCAATCCGTTTTATGGCCGCCATTGTATTTTATTAATTGTTTTTCCTTTAACTGATTGCTGTCAATTTCTTTTTGATTTCCAACTGACAGCATAAAGGCGAAGAAACCAATCAAATGGTGGCGTCGTCATCAGCATTTGACGCTCATTTGCTACTCGAAACTGTCAATAATGGTATAGATTCGTCAAGTTTTAGTTTCGAATTTTGTCGCCACTTAAAGCTGGCTTCAACAAATAAGTAAGAGTAAGAAGTAAGACAGATTATAAAATACTCTTAACTCTACATAGATATAGATAGTCCAAGCCGGAGTAGCTATATTTCAGCTGCTGTTTACATAGTTGTTAAATTATGCAATGAGATTTATCATTTGATTACGAACTTACAGAAATTATAGCTCAGCTTTGCCGCTACCTGGCCATACACACAATGTTTCTCTTTACTCTTCACTCTAACCAAATACTTAATTAAGTTTAAAACAAACTTAGTAAATAAGCAGCTATTGACAAGTTAATTCGCCTTTGAAATTTGTATTTGCAGCCGCCTAAAAGTTTAAATTATTTGCTTAAAATTCGGTAGACGGCAAAATGAATAAGTTAAGCGCTTTAGAAGTGCTGGTTATGTTTTATATTTGATTTCTAGCAGCTGAAACGCAATTAAATATAAAAGGGGATCATCTTTAATATTTAAAATCATTCAACTAGAACTCAATTAGAGTTTGTTATTATTTAATTTGCGTGCCACAAAATTGTGTTTTCCTTTTCGTCTCTCTGTCACTCTCTCTCTATATATATATAAAAAATATATATATATTTCAAGTTTTTGGTTAATGGGAAAAGTTTCTGACTGGTCCCACGAGCAGTTGCCATTTTCTAATTGGCTTGCGATAGCAGGGTCAAACAAAATATATATACATATATTTCCTTATATATAAATAAGCAATAAGAAATATTAGACTCTAACCTGTTGTTAGACAATGCGCTGACAATTTGCTGCGCATTTAATACTTACAATCTATAGCCAGCTAGCATCCTCTGTCCAGCTCTTGCCGCCCTATGTCCAAGCCATGCATTATGTATGACATGATTGGCATATTTGTGGCGGCATCAAGTGGGATTATGGCCTTGAACTTTTTTCTCCAGTGGGCGTAGCCAAGAGCCACCATAGTATGTGTCATTGATTTATTGGCTTTCAGTCTCTGTCTTTTTACTCATCCCCAGTGTCTGAGTACTCGTGGGGGTATAAAATTCATTTAAAGTTCTTCGTTAGATTTTAGCATATATTACAAAAAGTCTCATGCGAGCATGCTCTAATACCTCAGTGCAATAAGTATATGTGCATTCACATTTTTGGTAAAAACTTGTTTTAAACCAAACGATTCCAACCAAGTATATTTTTTACTTATAGCTCTAGGGCCAGTAATTAAAAATTACCTTACAGTACTTTAATATTTATTAACAAAAAAATTATAATTTAAAAAATGTATTTCACTCTTAGGAAATAAGTATATGTGCATTTTTTTTTGTTTTTAATATTTTGTACTAAGTTAAAACTTTTGTCTAATTGTAATAATTAATATGCTTTCCGTTTGCCTCTAAGAGTTGTGTAAGGCGATTTGGCATGGAATCCGCAAGATTTTGGAGAGTTTCTTTGCTTATTAACTCCCATTCTGCAAGCAAAACGTACTTAAAGTCCTTGATTGAATCGAACTGCCTAGACACCTTTAAAAATCCTTTATAAATCCTGGCTGAGAGGATGCCCCAGAGGTCCTCAATTGGTTTCAAGTCAGGACTGATCGCCGGGCACTCCAGTACAGGTATTTTTCTTGAAGAAAAATAAGCCTTTGTGGCCTTTGAAGTGTGGATTGGAGCGTTGTCCTGTTGAAAAATCCATCTATCTTCGTAAAGATCCCCTGCAAAATCTTTTAATTCACTATCCACCAATTGAATATAGATTTCTGAGTTTGTTTTGGCTGGAATAAAACATAGGCGAGACTTTCCAGCATACCCGAAACACTCCCAAATCATCAGTGATCCACCGCTATGATTCCTCTTATGGCCAGTTTCTGTAGGTTGTCTTTAGTCACGCCAATACTCATGACAGCCATCAGGACCATCTAGATTAAACTTTTTTCAACCGAAAAAATAACATTTCGGAATTACCCGGTACAAAATTTGTATTTTTCAGCAAATGCCAAACGAGCCTTAGGTGGCGTGGCAGATGCATCGGTACATCCACCCGGGAACTATGTTGAAGGTTAAAATTTTCAGTTACAACTTTATGGACCCGTCTTCTACCGTCATTGAGCTCTAAATAACGTTCAATGCTGGTACAAAAAATTTGATTATTTGCAGCGAGGCGCTTAATTCCACGTTTGCACCTGACGTCGGTGTTGCTCGTCCTGCCACTGCGATTGTTCTGACCATTGGAATTTCGATTTTTTTTAAAATTAGCAATTGTATTTCTGTGTCGAGACACTCTAGAAGCTATTTCTGTCAAAGTAGCCCCGCCTTAGTTCAATCCTTGGATTCGTCCGCGTACCTCACCTGATAAATGCATTCCACGCGGCATTCTTAAGAAAAATATTAGTTTTTTAATGTGATTTCTGCAACAACTTCTTAATTCACTCTTGACTATTTATTTTTTAACTTTCCTTATCAAAAAACATTCAATTTGTTTCATGCCCACCAATAAATGGACACTAATTGGTTTTTGCACATATACTTATTTCCTAAGAAAATCAAATCGCGCTGATCAAATGTGTGATAACGGTACTAACAATGATGAGCAAAGAAGAATTTTGCAAAAGCATTTTAAAAATGGATATCAACAACAAACTTTTGCATACCCAGAACAAATATTCCATTACTATTGAGGAAGAGAGAAACGAAAACATTTTTGCACATATACTTATTGCACTGAGGTATGTAACTGTAACGCTCCTTGAGTGGGCGTGGCACACAAAGTTTGCCCGAGCTCAACAGAAACCGCTCGCATAGATTATGAGTAAAGTTTTTTTGGGCCACTTCTACCGCCAACACGTGCATAATTAAACAGTTGCCACGTGACGCAGGAGACAAAAAAAATGTAATTAATTTAAGAAATACCACAGAGAGCAGAAAAAACATAGGGAAACATTTTCAGTTTCTTGCATTATGAAATTGAGAATTGGGCAAGTTGACGCCTCAAGGACATTCACCTAGCAATTCAGCTGGGCTCAATAATGCCCAACAAATTGGCAACGATTGACATAATTTATGTGAAATTCACATTGGCTTAGGTGTGCGCTCCCTTGGGCACAATAAACATGTAAGCCTAAGCACATGTGGTTGACTATGATGTACCCTATATTTTATTGCCTATGTGGAATAATTTAAGAGAATTTGTGAAGAGAAATAAGAGAAGTAAAACATTTTTGTATATTTTGTTTTTAGCTCGGCCTGTTTACTGTATCTCTATACAATAATCCCTTAATTGACTGTTAGACCGGTGCAGGGTATAAAAAGGTTCTAGAGAAATATAGCCAAACCGTCCACAGAGATACGATGTTAAATTGATCCAACAGGCCACACACATGGCACAAGGTCAAAATCCTTTTTATTAAATATAAACAAAAGTGTCCAATCATTCATAGCATGTTGCTGTGTATATAGAAGCTACTCAGTAGGTTAGTTGAAGCGTCCTTCGGGACGAATCACAAATTGATCGATTAGCAAATGGTCAAATGTTTTGGCTTTTGGTCACTAACTCTTACTTTCACTCATACGCTTAAGCATCGCCACAGCTTCCCTTAAAGACATTTTAGGCAATCGGGTGACTAGAGTTGATTGTAAATATTTGATAATGGGTCAGCATTTCGATGCGTAGGTAGTCTAGCCGAAAGAGAGTCAGCATTTTGAGTTGCTTTCTAACACCTAGAATAATAAATATTCTAATATAGAGGAATATAAATTTTCTCTACTGTGGATAGATGCCATAGCTATGATACGTTCATCTTACGATCTGCTAGCTATAAGTTTTCTGAGCAAAAGCTAATTGGCTCAGTAGGCCACTAAGATTCTACAGTTCTCTGTTTATTAGCATACTCATTCTTACTTCAGTATATTACTCAACTGTGTAGCTGCTCAACATTGTAACAAACTGCATTGCACTTGGTAAGTATGTCAGTCAAAGCTCAAGAAAGCAATGAGAGCAAATGAATTGAATGGAGAAGGTTGCCTCAGCTCTCGTCATCTTGGCATCCTTCGGCAGACATCATCAGGCATCATCAATTCCAGCCAAGTGAAGTGGTGCCACGCCCACACGCTTAAAGCAATGAACTTTAAGTAATTTGCTTTTACTGCCTGACAAGTGACGAACAAAGTGCGCCGTTTATTTTTTTCTCTCCCCTTTCATTTTTGTTTTTGTTATCAAAATCAATTGCGGGTCTTTGGGGCTCCAACGTTGCGTTTGCGTTAGCGTTTGCGTTTGAGGGTGTTCGGCTTGTCGCCTATTTTGGCGCTCTATTTTTGAGTTTGCAACATGTTGTTGTTATTTTTGTTGCCGTTGCCGTTGCCGTTGCCGTTGCTCCTGCTGTGCCATATTATTGTGCAATGTTCCGGAACGCTGCTTTGTTTCAGCAAAATGCGCCATAAACAAAAAGCACATAAAACAGCGTTCGTACACGTTCTCGGTGGCTATCTAGCAAATGCTCTACAATGTTTGTCAGATGATTGCGTTGGTCATCTCCAATTTTAGTAACTTAACCAGCCAGAGCCAGAACTAATCGAATCTCAACATAGTATTAAACAGTTGACTAGCCTGGCGTTTATTAGGAATAAACTTGTACACAATGTTTGCATCGAAAGGGGCATAAGCAGAATTTTGGGTGAATGATGGATTTTGAAAATATATTCTATTGTATTTCTCCATATTTTTATCATACCCTTTGTCAATTGTGTTGCACACGTAGTATAAGGGCACTAAATGTCAATTTTTTTTTGTCAAATAGAACGTTTGTGGGGTGTGTTCTACAATTCTTAAAAAATGTATACCAGTTGAGGGTACAAACACAAATAGATTCACACACACACACACACACACACTGCCCTAAACATTTTTAAAAATTTAAAAAAGAAGAAAAATATCACGCGGGCATCTTATTTAGGTCGAGAAGCACTCAGGCAACAACCGAGAAGTTTCACACTCGGCACAAGCTACGTGTGTGTTGGCTTGGGTGTCTCTGTGTGTCAGCCAGGTGACAGCCTAAGCTCCTTAGGCTGCTCGAAAGAACACACCGACACACACACACACACACACAAATCAAGTAGGACAGCCGCCATATGGCAGGGCTTAGATGCTAGAGACGAGCTACCTAAAAAAAAAATAACAAGTTGTCCATACGTTTGCTCGTATGCCTTCTTATATCTATTAGATTCGATTCTTCTTATTCTGTTTAGCCGCAGCTTTAACTCGCTTAAAGCCAAGAGATTGGCTTTAACTGAATTCTGTTTGCCCTTAATTAAGCCATATGGAAGCAAAGTCGAGCGTGTTCTGTTTGTTAGTCCATTTCCACAGCTAGATTGTGCAGCAAATTGTGTAATTGTCCACGGACGAAACAACAACTACGACAACACAGTTACAGATACACCAGCTGCAACAACAGTCGCATCATTCCCATTTGTGTTGGCTGTGAAGCAATTTAGCCCGACGCTGCTCTACACTTCGAGCAACTGTAGCCGCTAGCAGCTAGGCGTCATCACCACAAATTGTTTATAAAATGTGCCCGTGTCCCTGCACGGCTGTGCTGACGCTGCAATTCACTGTGAAACATGTAAAATGGCAAGAAGCGAACAACGAGAAATGTTCAAAATAGCTTAATAATAAAGGAGCCTTTCGTTTTCCTGCCATCCTCTGCCAGCCTGCCTTCGCTCATCAAAATTTCATGCGTTGAAAAATAATTTGTATACCCTGTGCCCATTTAAAATGGGCAATCAGAAGCATGTTGATTTTTGGCAGAAGTGTGAAGCAGTCTACTGTGAACTTATGAAATGTATATTTCGAGTTAAGTAAAGTCAATTTAGCCACGTCGCTATGTGGGTCTGCCTCTCTATTCTAAAATAGGGGCCCTTTTCATAGGACATATATAGATCTTATTGACTTACATTGACTCTCCCTTATAAGATATAAGTAATTAAGACTCGATAGAGGTAGGCCATATTATATTATACAACATCTTAACGCATTTATCACAATTACATGCATACACTTGCAGAACTCAGCCACGTGTCTCAAGCGACGTCTACTGGTACAGGGTGTCTCAGAGTCGAGTGCTAACAGAAGTGGACAGTCATGTTATCATCGTTGTAATGTTTTTATGTACGTACCTTTTTTTTTTTTGCCTTTTTGCATTTTTATTTTTGTTTATTGCCTCGCCTTGTCCATTTATGCGCATAATTTATGCATAAATTTCAATTTCAAGGCGCTCTCAAGTATGCAATGGCAGCCCCAGTCCATAATTGCCAAGCTCAACCCAAGTGCCCGAGCTCGCCTTTTTCTGCTAACTGCCTTTAATTCCCTCAACTAAGCACCCGGTAATGAAATGCTGCCGACATGTCATATGACAGCCGCTCTGACCGTGCATAATTTAATTATTAAGCATGCATTGAGTTTCAGCTCAAGCATGATGTATAAAGCTCTTAACTGCAAACAAGGTAAACGTATTTTTAGATTGACCTTACATTTAATATCGAATGTAAACTAATTACAATTTCTATATGTAACTCTGTTGCTCAGGCTATGAGCCATGTTTTCTTTGTAATCAAATTAGTAGTTATATATAGAATGACTAAAGGAGCTGAATACGCTGCTCGATAACAATATGTTGTAATATTCACTAAAACTGGCATGAAACGTGCGGAAATAATTGCAAAATAATAAAATTTTTAATAATAAACTAAATTGGCTTATTGAGCTACAAAGCTAAATGGGATTCGAGTTTTATATTGTTCAGCAGAAATTTGATGTTTTAGCTTCGTTATTTATATACCCGTTGGTTAGCGGCTTACATAGGCTCAAGTGGATATCCTATTTGGCGCTCTGGTAATCGACATTTTAGAAAATATTTTCATTCGGAAATTCAAAATTCTAAGCACGTACGGCTGACTCCACGTTCGCATCGTTGCCCAGCAGATATGCGAGTAATTTATATAGGCAAATATTTGCCAGCTCAAAGGGCGTGTTGCAGTCAGCCACGCCTACATTAGGTCTACTCCCACTTTAACCACTCAAGGGCTTAGGCGCTCAGGCTGGTTGGCTCATTACAACTTCATTAAAATATGGAGAGTCCGAATGGGGCTACAAAAATTCGCATATGCAGCAGAATTCGGCGAAGCTCAGCGTCCACGCATAACATTGTCTCCAGGGAAATTCCACAATATCGAGCAGCATCATGTGTGCATGTGACACTGGCCAGCCAGTTCGTTTCAGAGCTCGGCGAGCAAATGGCTCTTAACTTTAAATTTTAATTGATGACCGCAGCCTGACGCAAAAGTTAATGGAAATCCCCGTCATGACGAGCCGTGAAAATATGCAAAGTGACAGAAGGGCAGCGCTGGGGTCTCTGCTGCCCGCTAATGCTGATGGATAATTAATTTTTCTGAGCCGTGGGCATGTTGCCCCAGCCTTTCTCTCACTCTCTCTCTCTCTTACTCTGTGTGTTTTTCTCGCACTCGGCTTTAATGAATTTGCAGCACAATAATTGGATTGTGCCGGGTGAGAGCTTAACTAAAAATAAAATCCACTCAGAAATAGATACAAGAAGAAAGCGTTTTATATTTAGGCGAATTGAACTGCAAAATGCTCTATAGTTAATTTTAGTACAAAGGATCCATTCACTCAAGCTGAAGTTGCTATGTTTTTATTATATAATTGGTTTATTCCATAATACGCTTTATACACAAAAAAGAAGGATTATTCGCTGTATGAATTGAGCTGATTGAGAGACCCAAAGCTATTCATTACCAGCTTTCCCTTACAACGTTTGCACAACATTTCACCCAAGTGAGTCGATCTATTTTGCTATTCTGCCTCTAGGGTATTTAGAGCGCCAGCGATGCACGGAATTATGCAAACGCTGCGAAAGCAGAGCAGAAAAGCAAATACCGATTAGCACACAGAGTGCGTAAGCCAACGGCGTTAGGCGACGCGTCGCCTCCAGAGAGAAGCTGGGAGCTGGTGTTCGGCTCTAACTCGAGCGGCGTTAATGGGTGTCATTACCAGTCGAGCAGCAAAAACTTTTCCCTAACCTCGGCAGCTCTGCATGGCATTGGTCTGTGGTGCTATTTACTTTAAATGCTCGTTAGCTCAACATAACCGCCCCATTGCTGTTGTCCTTAGCCAGGCTTCGCTTGATAAATATATATTTTTTGTTGTGTCTATAAAAGTTAGCAAGGCGTGAATATATTTCGACAATTAAATGCAGGTGTCTGCAGCCAAAAATAAAAGAAGCAAAGCCGAAAAAGATTCGACATTTAACATTGGGCCATATGTTTGAGGGCTCACACATCAATGCAGCAATTTATTAGCAGCTGTTGGAGTAGTCAGAGCTATAGACATCATAATTGACCGCAAAGCTGTGGCTAATGACTAATGGAGGCAATCTCAAATGCGGCTAATGCGGCAAAGGGCAGAGACTAGAGACTACTTGTTCATAAGCTTATTGAGTCGTAACATAATATTTATGCCACAAAATATGCCCAAAATATGCGAGACGAAAGCCACTTTAAGACATAAAAGCTTAACTTGGCCTCAGCTTAAGTAACTAAATCTATCAATCTGTATCTGTGTGCGTGTGTGTGGTTGTGGGTGTGGGTTTGGGTGTGGGTTTGGGTGGGGATGAGTGTGCATCATCATCATAAATATGAAAAGCTCATCACTTGTGGAATTTGCCCATTCGTTTCTATATTGTGTTTTTTTTTTTGTCTGCACTAAGCTTTTTGTTCAACATAATTTGATATTCATATATGTTTGTCCAAGTCATCAAAGTGAATTTTGTTAATTCTGCATTTAAATCAATGTCTTATCTGGACTTATTTTCTTATGTCTCTTTGCAGAGCGCAAACCCACCAGAGCAGCTCAAAAAGGAGTAGCAAGGTAAGCATACAACGAATAAGTCAATAGACAGTCCCACATGCCGTTTGCGCAATGCTCAATTTGTGTTGGCGAAACAATCAAAATAAGAACAACATTTGCATATTTAGCTGGGTAAATATTTATTTACATATTACCAATCTGCGACACACAGCGTCAATCATTTTTCAATGTCAATCGGCATTTTAGCAATATTCTTGATTATGTCAAGAGACCACCAGCAGGTGGAAAGGTTGAAAGAGGCAGGGATAAAGCATGAAAGCATGAAGAGGGCAGAAAAGCTGTTTTTAATTTGTCGAAAAAATAGATATTAAATTTTGCAGACAAGTATTGAGAATCGAGTGAAATAGCACCAGCAGCTGTTCAAGTGTTTTTCCTTGACCTTCTGTGTGCCAAAAATGATAAAAATCGAAAAATGTAAGGGTTGCTACAAGTTTATTGATATGGCAATCATCTGTTCATATTGCATTACAAAATGTCATTGTATGATTAAGATTGTAATATAAGCAACTCAACAGCAGTTCCATGTTTCGAGCTTATGGATGCAGAAGTTACCTTATTTGTATTATTTCAATCTTACTTGATTGTTAGAGATGTTAAGCTGTATTTAAAGTATCAAATTAAAGTTGGCGTTATTGATAGTGTAAGTCGTAGATAATAAGTCCCTAGTTTTAAAATGGATAACAGTTAGACCTACCTAGGACCTATTCTTTACACTGGCTGATTCTACGTCAAGCAATATTCTCATTCTTTCGTGTTAACTCTTACTCAACAAACTATAAATAAAGCAGTGCAAGTTAAGAAACTAAAAACTTTTGTGGCTCAAGAACAGTTTGAGTGCTTAAAGTGAACTAAAGCTAAGAGCAAAACTTAAAACAATACGGCTAAGATTAAGTATTCATTTAAAGCTAATCTAGACATAACTGTCTGCATGCCTGCATATTCATATGATTAGTCGCTTCGATGGTTCTCTAACTGCTTATCACGATTGAATTAAGCTTGAATTGTCGATAATTGGCTTAATTTCCATAAAATATATATGAACATCACACTACTTTTGCCTTTGATACCTTCAAGGAAATTATTTTTAATTTCTGAATCAATAAGAATATTAATATTGCCATAAACTGAAATAGTTAAAATAGGAAATCATAAAAGGAAATAGTAAACTAAAGTAAAATTAAATTTTTATTGAGGCATTTCAGGTTAATGTTATCTTTTTATTGGACAATATATATTGAAATAAAAATCTATATAATTTCTAGCTATCAAATTATGCAGATTTTCATTTCAATATACTTAAGGCTAACGAGGTTCTCTTAAGATTAAATGCCATATTAAATATTTCATGATATCGTCGTGCTGCCTTGTTATTGCAATTTTATTTCGAGTCCCGCAACACAATTATCAATAAGACTCATTTTTCTCATTGGTTTAATTGGTAATTAAATTGAAAAGTGTATCGTAGTCGGTCGTCGGTCGTGGTTTGCAAAATAAAAATAAAAACTCAATTTAAATATAACTCGACTGTGTGCATATGTGATTAATTATTATGCCTCCCGTGTGCAAATATTTATTGAGCTCCTGAGCAGTCAATTATGATTTATGAGCAGGTGAGTTATTGATTCAACGCACTGCGACCGGCCGCAATGGTCGCACATCAATCAGGCTTGGCAAATATGTGAACTGATTGCAAATTGAGTTTGACAATATAATTAATGCTAATTCCTGGCGCCCTTTCGACAAACTGTTGTATTATAAATGATTGCTGTTAATTCAAATATTGCCCAGCATTACCTAAAATGCTCGAGGGTGAACTAATAAGAGCAATAGAAAATTCAAAAGCAATCAAAACAAATTATGATTGTAATTTTACATTGGTTCGTGTTGTGTATTGTAGTAGGTTTGGAAGAGAACTTCAGTCAACTAACTTTAGTGTTTTAAGCTTAATGTTTTTGGCTCTTCTACAATGCTGGTAGTTACAGCGACTATATTTTCATCACTCAATCATAACTGAATTGGCTAAAAAGATAAACACATTCACACAATTTCAGTTGGGGTTGAGCTAGAAAATTTATAGCTGCTATAAATTTAGTATGTAGATTTTGGTATGATAACAATATTCACTTAAAAATTTACACTCTTCTACCCCTAAAGTGTATATTTCGATGTATGTCTTTTGCCATGGAAATGCACTTGAATACCACTTCATTTCAGTACATTTTAAGCACATGCGTTGCCTAAAAAACATTCTACTCAATACAGTGTATGCCCTAGTCGATCACCCTCGACTTAAGCACTCTCTACTTACTTTCATTAAGATGCTTTAAATTTGCGTGGATTCCATTTTCATGGCGCGATTTTCAGCTTTAAGGCGCATAAAAAGGCAACTCAACGATCTGATGGCCATAAAAAAAAACTTCTGCTGGCTGTTTGGCTCTCATGCTGTACTGTTGACTTCTGGGAGCTGCTTACCCCCAGCTCTGGCCGGGGTCTCTGTTAATTTGCACGCTGGTTGTGAGACGCTAAATAAGTTATGTCATTTTCGGTGGCACGCTGTACGAGGGCGCATTTCATTTTACTGTGTTGCCATAGAAATTTAATAAAACAGCGCCAAAAATTATTAGCATATTTAGAGGCGAATGCTTAACATAAACTCGAGCCTCAAGACCAAGACGACATCAAAGAGCACGAGCAGCTAAGGCAGCTGAGGCAGCTGAGCATCAGCTGATGTCTCGCAGCGGCAGCGGCAGCGGCAGCGAACAGTATCTTTACAACTTTATTAAGTGAGACTGCTGAGAATTGTCTAAAAATACGCATAAGAGGCAGTAGGCAGTAGGAGCGAAATAGATTGACAGTTGGCGCAATGCCATTAGCAAGAAGCTCAGATCCAGTCCAGCTGACCAAAGCTAACTAAGTGCCTGTCAAAGGACAGTGGTCTCAGTCTTGAGTAAACATATTTAAACCAAGCTTTACTTGAACTGATCAAATGGGAATATGAGATATTATTAATATAATAATATAAAACACTACAGACTATTTGGATTTGGCAAGTTTCTGTGAAGTGTTTTAATTCATATAAAGTGACGAACAGATGGAAAGAGAGCACAAATCAATTCAATTCATGCTTATTCTCTTTATAACTCTAACTTTAGTTATTTGTTCCATTGTGCTCTAATTTGCTCAATTGCTTCAATTTAACGTGTCTTTGCTTTTCTTATTAATGTCAAATTGTTATTTTATTTTAATTGCATCAATGTAATTGTTTCAATTTGCATTGCAAACTAAGTTACTCTGACTCTCTCGCTCTCTCTCGCTCTTTCTCTTCTTCTTACTCACTCTCGCTTTCTCTCCATATAATCGTTCCAGTTTATTGTTTAGAATCTGGAACTGACTTGGCATATTTTCACGAAATCCATTAGCCATTACAATTATTCACAGTGACTTCGTGTGCGTCTGTTGGAGTGGTCAGCAGCTACAACATGTCATGTCGGTTTGCTGGCATGCTCATACCTTAATAAATCGGTGCTCTATATGTATGTGAACGCCAGATACGCATAGTAAATTTCCAATTTTGGAGCCATAGATAGATAGAGAGCGGGAGTGGGTGTGGGAGAGAGTACGCACAGACAACAGATGTTAATGCCTCACTGAGCAAAGTGCGTTTCGCTGTTCGGCATTGTGTGGGTGTGTGTGTGTGTGTGCGTGTGTGTGGTGAGAGTGTGTGTGGCACTTGCCTTACTGTCCGCCTCATTGTTATCGCTCTTAACGAGTCCTCATTCTCGTTGTTGTTGTTGTTGTTGTTGGTTGTGGTCAGTATTAATATTTGTTGTTGGCCTGGGCACATACGCAATGTGGCCCAAAAAACTGATTCAGGTTTTATGATGCCCATTATGTGTTGGCGTTGTGCTTACTCTGCCTGTTTCTCTAACTCTCTCTCACGCTCACGCATTATATCGAATTATGTTATAAATATGAAATATATTTGGTACTGCCAAATACGTGTGAGCATGACAAAATATGATGGAATTTTATTCTATGTACGTATGCTGGCACGCATTTCTCTATGTATTATGAAGTATGACTATTAAAGAAATCTGTATGCATAGTTAAGCTTTTTTTTATGTATTTGTATACATTTATTAATAATTAGTTATTGATTATAAAATCAAATGCCGAAAATAAATATTTATGTACTTGTAAAGCAAAGTAATATTACTTGTGTAGCGCATCCAGCAAAATCAATCGACCGCAGCAAATGAAACCCAGCATAACCAACCGTTACACAACATTATCGTTGCATAATTTCCGCTAATTTGCGATAAAATGTAGCAGTCAGCCTTCCCCTCTCTCTCTCTCTCTTTCTCTCTCTGTCTCTTTCTGCTCTTTGAACCCAGCTTGTCGAAGGGCAGTTGGTTGAGGAAGTTGCCAGCTGTGCGGCTCATTTGCTGGGTCATAAACAGGACGCTCGCACAATGAGCGGTCAATAAATGACTCATAAATGTTATATTCAATTTGTGCAACAATGAATGCCGTCAAAAAGCGCAATTCCAATATCAAGTTAACATACATTTCTATATATAAACATTCGCTTGGGTCTGTCTGTAGCCTTAAACAGTAAGTAAAATCAATATTTGGCTAGCAAATTTTAAGTCAGGCTGAGGCTGAGCAGAGCCACTCAACGCTGAGTGGAGGTTCGTAAAAATCGAGGCTATAGCCAACTAGCAGAGTCCAATTCTAAGCGCCAGCCGCAGCCTCTAAAAACATTTTATGCCTGACAATGAGTTTGAGTTTTATCGATTCTGTTGCCTACTTTTAAGGGCCTGTTGCAATTTTTATGTGACTGTTAGAGTACTAGAATATTTGGGCTAATATTTGATTCATTCAATCAGGAACACGTTTTTCAAAGAATGAAATCTATATAAACCAAGTAATTTTCTTTTGAAAAATGTTTTAATTATTTTTTTGTCGCAGTGAAAAGACTCGTGACGGGTCAACTACATTTTCCCTGCATATTTTTTAAGCTCTAATTTATGTTGCTGTCGCTGCTGGGAATACTATATGGGCTGAGCAACAGTTCTGTGTTTCTATTGTGCGAAATTATAAAAAAAGAAACAAGCAAGATTGCTCTAGTTGGCAGTGAACTACCATAAGATACCCTGTACCCTGCTTCGGAGCTCCAGCTTTAGTTATTAGAGGAAAACATCTCAATACATATATATGCAAGCTGCAACTTATCATTATTTATTGAATAACTGCCCTTATATACAAATATATTATTCTCTTTAGTCTCTAGCCTTTGTGGCTTATGAGATATAAGCGGACAGGCGAACATCCTTAGATCGCTTCAACTCATAATTCTGATCAAAAATTTATAAGCTCTGCGATGTCTGCAACGCCTTCCTCTGCCTGTTACCTGCATGTGCACAAAAACCACTACATTGTACCACGAATTCCCAATTTTGAATGGGTTCAGGGTATAAAAGCGCGCAGCAGCGAAAATAAACAAAAAATACGAAGCAATTTTTGTAAGTCGTCCTTGACTGACCTTGCGCATTGCAGTTGAACGGCGAGCTATGCTCATTATGCTCCCTATTTCAACTGTTGTAGCTGGTAGCTGGGTTTTTTCTTCTAGTGGGAAAACGTCAAGTTTGCGCTTGCTTTTTAATGGTTGCAATCAAAGTTTCAATGCATTGTTAAGAACATGCGGCGAGCACTTGAAAAGGCCAAGGCGAAACACACGCCAGTCGTGCGTTTAACATAACTACATTGTGCATGTGGAATATTTTCATTACAAACAGCTGAGATAGGCTTGCGCGATAAGAGTGAAAGCACCCTTTAACTATTCTTCATACAATACAATGTCAACGCGAGTGCCACACGCTGCGTATACTCAACATTTTGATTTAAAGTTTATGTTGCAAGTTTTTTATTTGTTATGCGCGCAACAATGAAAAAGTTTTTTCCATGTGGTAATTAGAGGCAGCTTTTACTCAGCTCTTTAGTGCCACTCAAAATAAAAACTAAAAACAGAAAGAAAATGTTTGAAAGACGCGACGCAGGGAGTGGGCGTGGCCATGCCAAGCCACTGCAAAATGAGACGAATGAATGAGAATATAATAGTGAAGGCAAAATAAAAGGCAGCAGCAGCGCAGAATGCGAGTCACAGTTTAATTTCATCACGAGAGCTCAAGATGCTCGCATTGTTGTTGCTCTTCCACTTCCTCTTGTCGTTCAGAGTGAGAGAGGCTGGGTGTGGTGTAAGCTGGTAAGCACATCAGCAAAATGCCTGATGATATAATAAAATGCCAAATGTGCTCGCATTATTCAAATGTCATGATAGTCTGTAGAAAACAGAGCACACAAGTCTCCCACATATACAGAGTTCAACTTATTTCTAAAACATGTGTGCATGACTGGATGTGTGTGTGTGTGTATGTGTGTGTTCCCATATTTAACAATATATAGAGAATAAGATATATAGTGAAAGTTACATAAATAAGTAGACTTACGGCTGCACAACATACCAGCCACTCAGCCTTCGCATGCCCTCCCTTCAGCTTCCACTTCGTGCTTATTAGCAAGTCCACGCTGGCCTCAGACATGCATTTATTTTCCCTGATAGCCATTTGTCAGCTCGATGCTGTAAACAATCGTTGCCTTTTGCTACTCACATCGAAAGAGCTAACAGTAAAGATCATGGCAAAGCCACAAGTTTAGCAATTGCTGAGATTCTTGGAACTCTCTTAAATAGTTCTTACGGCACTCAAATATTCAGGCAGTAAAATATTTAATTACAAATCAATGTTGCCTAAGTCAAATGGGTATGTTAAAGCACTAATCATATAATGCATATAGATGTGACATATGGGACAAATACCTCTGATTTTGGATATGCACTGCAGAATAATTAAAGCAGGCAGCAAAAGTTTTCGCACACAAGGCACATAAATGCAGATATACTTGCATAGCGTGTGTGCGTGTTTGATCATATCAAAAAGTTGTATTTTATGTGCATCAACAGTTTGACAAACTTCCCAAATATGAGCTAGCATAAATTAAATTTTGTACGCGCGTGGCGCGCTCTTAAATGATTTAGCAATACTCTTTGCCTTGCATGCACTGGCATGAATACATTCAAACAGTGGAGTGAGCAGAGACCGTAAGCAAATAAAGCAAAAATAGCTGATGAGAGCATCGGATCTCTCGTTCGTTCGCACTACGTCTTACGACTCGTAATCGCTCGATCCCACTTTGTCTTACGGGATGAGAGCATCGGATCTCTTGCTTCATCCAACTTCATCTTACGACAGACTGTTAAGTGCTATAGGTGAGTTGAGAGCACGAGAGAGAGAGAGAGAGAGAGAGAGAGAAGAGAGCCGATCAAATACAAAGTTGAGTGGATTTGCCCTTAACAAAAATTGAGATTATCTGTATTTTGCTAAATGTACTTAAATACATTTAAGTGTTTAGTAAATTTGTGCGTACTTTATAACCTTAAAATTTGTCTTTGACAATTCTCAGGTAAAAATTAACTTGGTCTTAAAGTTATATCACTGCCATGGACAACGATAAAAGAAATATTTAAATTGTTTTTTATTTGCGCATTTGTTTGTCCTGGAATTTCTATTCACTTTGCCGTAAGACGTGAGAAATGATAAAGTAGGTTTACCATTTGGATTGGGGTCGAAGCCTTTACGAGCGCTGTTGGCTACGCTTCACACAGTGCTTTGTTTTACACACACTCACACTCACACACGCACACACACATGCGCAAGGAACCAGAACATGTAATAAAATGTGTGAAGTGGTATGTGTGACAAGGCATAAATAACTAAACACCTGCAGAATCAGCGCAGAGGGGAACATGGGTACGGTGGACAGAGTTGGGGCACTGGCACCACCATCGTCTGCTCCTTTTCTGTCAGGCACGTCTGAGTTGTGGCGTTATAAATTACGCAGGGCTCGTCTGCCATTGCTTAGAGCATTTGTCAATATATATCTTTTACCGAAGCGAGACGAGGCGCTGAGATTTGGCGTGCCAAATATTTTACCAACCAATAATCCCGCTTGTGATGCGACCCCAGCGTTTACCAACTAAATATATATAAATAAAGCTTTAAGTATTTCGTAAGTAGGTCCATAAACTTAAATTAAATAAATATTTATTGTGACGCATTTAAGTAATCAAGCTTAGAGTTTTTTTTTTTTAACATTTTCCGGAATAAACCAAGAAAAAGCTTAAATATATTGGTTTGTTTTTTCAATATATTTCATTTTCAAGATCGATCTTTTATTATTTATTTAAACTTAAGATTTAAATTTGACACTGTAAAGTCTCAAACTTCAACTTGAATAAATGAATGCTTAAAAAAATGTATATGGCTTACCTATCTGAAATATACGTGCGAATAGATACGGACAAGACGGCATTTTCGACCTATTTCGTTTTGTTTGACTTGCTATTCCACCTTACACTATTCGAGCGCAACATTAACATAATCTACTTACATGGTATGGTACGACAAGAATTCCAGTCAATTCTTGCTGTGGTATTTTACTAAACAAGCATATCAAACGTAAGAACTAAGAGTATAGTATGAGAAGATCCACATACTCTTATTGGAGTGCATAATTCTGAGCATTCTAGGATAAGGGGTCTGAATCAGAGCATAAGAGAAATAACATACTCACTACACTCACTTTACTTCATGAATAGAATATATGAATAAAAATTTTGAAATTTCATTTAATAATAATACAAAATATATAGTCAAACTAAAACACTAGTGCCATAGTGCGATGAATTGGCATACCATAAGCATTCCAAGTCAAGCGGCAAACTAATGCTCGCTGAACAGTGGCGCCATCAAGCGTTCGTTGGCGGCATCTGTGTCGTGCTTGCGTGTGGTGAAAAGCTTCACATTCAAAGAGAGCGCTAGCCAATCAGCTGTTGCTGAAGGTAACAGCCAAAGACAACTGTAAATCAATAGTTATTATATTCAAGCGGATGCAACTGATAAGTGGCTCTGGACAAGTTGGAGAAGCAATCATAAAAAAGTATTCATTACAATTTCTACAGATATTATGCATTATATTAAAGTCTATTTATTGTAATTTTAACAAATATATCTTAGTTCTAAAATAGTTATGTTTTTTATTTTATTTGAAATGCAAATGTAAGCGAATTGTATGGGGTGCTGAAGCCTTCTCATTTACTTTCAATGCCAACTGCTATGAGCAATGTATGTTCTCTCACACGCACAGTCCATTGGGCTCTCTCGCTCTGCTCTCTTTCTCTTTTGGTGCGAGCTTTTGTCAGCTTTGATTGATGCAATGTGGCTCTTGCCGAGCTTCCACTCTCTTGCAGGACTCGGAGCTAAGGAAGTGATTTGCTGTTTGCTGCTGTTGCTGCCAGTTGATTGGCAACACGTTTGCCGGAAGGTAGCCAGCGCAGGCAACAGGAAGCCAGAACGATTGTCATTATAATTCACGAATCGTTTCGTTATGCTTCGCGAAGTTTTCGTGTTGCCTCTGTGTGTGAGTGTACGAGTGCACGAGTGTCTTGGCGTGAAATTATTGAAACTATCAAAAGATTTAATCACAGCAAGTGTTCGAGTGTAGTTTAGACGAAGTGAACTTAAGGCACTCCACCGATCCCATAGCCCAAGCCAACTTGTTGCTATAAGCCAATCAAAGAACAGCCCGTTTAGCTCTGATGAACGTGAACCTGTTGCCCATTCAAAGTGAAGCGAGCGGAACAAATGCTAATTACAAATATTTGCTCAACGATTTGTTTTTTGGCTGCAAACCCAATGCTCGACAATTAAGAGTAGAAGCCTGGCCAAATCCGTAGTCATGGCACGTGCCCCAAGGCGGAGGGGGAATGTTAGACAGACAGACAACTAAATTACATTAAACATATTTAAATTGCAATTACGTAACCCGAACAAATATCCAAAAAACCAGCAACAATAATACAAAGACTGCTATAAATCTGAGAAGAGCAGTCAAATGGGTCTGCCAACACCTAAACCCACGCACACACACACACACAGAGAGAGAGAGAGAGAGGTAGGCACATAGACACACATTACACAAAGCGGCGTGTTGCCAGACACACCCCGGAAATGCCCAACAGTCACCTGACCCACAGACCCAAAGGCAACTTTTGTAACCAGCTACCAAACAAAAACAAAAGCGGATTAACACTTTGCCCCAATGATGATATGGCGCGCAGGGGCACGTTAACCATGCCTCACGGCGCCCACAGCGTCGGCCTCAGCGCTTGCTGTCGTCATTTTTTATACGCCCTGGGCGTGGCACCTTCAAATCAAGCAGCCCAGCCAGCCAGCCAGCCAGCCAGCCAGCCAGCCAGCCAGTCAGCCAGCCACGCAGCCTGGCCTGACCCTTTTTAGCTTAGTCAATCTAACTGGGCAACCCTTTTTGAGACAAGCGGGCACAGCGCAAGGCCAAATAAAATTTCAAAATATTACACCAGTCTGCAAAACTGATTATTTGAATAAGATAATTTCCAAACAAATATTGTCTAAATACCAAAAAAAAAAAAAGCTATCGTTCACGCTAGATATATATCAGCTCGAATGAATAGTCACTGAGAGCTGATAACATTTTGTGTCTACTTTGATGGTTTCCCCTTTTCAGTACAATCGCTAAATATTGATTTTTAGCCAAGAATAACTAGTGTTTTGTCTATTTTTATGTTGTCAAAAACTTTATTTAGACATTTACCGCAAACTATTTATATTTTGTCAACAAAGTCTATGAATAACTTGATATTTTACTAACTTAGTTTGCGTAGAGTAACGTAGTTTGCCAATCATCTAGCAAATCATTTGACTTCGATGCAAATACGATATAATTATATATATATTTTTATATACATAATCAAGCATATATATATTTGATGTATTTAAATTCTTAGTGAAATTCCAATTTATTGACTCGAGTTTTCATGCTAATCTCTGAATAATATGGAAAAAATATATATATATTAATTGAAAATGTAAATTCTTCTTAAAAACATATTTTCCAGCTCAGCAATATTATATAGAAACTAATTCTCAAACTTAAATCAACAGTTATTTGTATATTATATAATAATATTATATACATAGTATTATACTACATTATATATTATTTCAAGTTAATTTTAAAAGGCATTTTCTGACTTCACCAAAAACTTTGTTATTCAGTGAAATATCAACATAAAAGAACTTTAAGAAAAGAGCAGGCAATTGTTATTGTTGTTGTTTGCTGCCAACACTTAAGCCACAAAATATACCCAAAGTTTATATTTCTTGGCCACTCACATTTCTCTTTACACAGATATGTATAAATATATATATATATATATATAGATGCAGACACACACACAGACAGTAAAGTCGCTTGGCCTAAACGACAATTTGCAATTTGCCTTTGCTTAACCCTTGTCCATTGGCTCAAATCTGACTCGGCTGTTGCCTGTGCCTCTTCTTGTTGCTAATCCTGTTGCTTCAGTTCTTTTTCAGAAATTTTATTTTGACATACTTCTCACTGGGTATCTGAAACAGTTTCAGGGCTCGGGCTAAAGTTTCCAACTGAGTTGATTATTCTCAACGTAAATCAAAGGCAGCAGCAGTTGGCATCATTGGGCAGCCTTAAATTTTGAGCATAGTCTGTTCGTATTTTTTGGATATATACCCTGTACGTATTGCAAATAAAGGGGTTTTGTTCTGTGGTTTAAAAAAGAGTTTTTAAAAACTTGAACTAAGTAGATTAAATCGAATCTGCCTTTCTCCATGAATTACAATCGAGAGCATAGTCCAACACCGAACCTCGATCAAAAGTAGAAAAAGGTCTCCACTCCATCTCTGGTAACTGTTAGTCAGGCACCCCGACTGAAGTAGTCTAATTTGTTTCATTTTTATTTTATTTAATAAAAGCACCGCCTTTTATCTACTCCGATTACTGGCATGACGTGACCTTGCGCTCTGGGTATTTGCGACCTAAATATTTTAGAATAAATTTCCCAAATTAAAGCCGGATTGCTTATCCAACCCACTGAGCTTTACAAGTTAGCTGCAAAAATGAACACACACACGCACACACACACACACACACACACACACACACACACACACACGGACACACTCGCCATAAACGCCCAAAGGTATTAATTAGTATTGCGCAATGAGTTTGGGATGTCGAGCTAGAGCCAAAGCCAGGGCCAAGGGCAAACGAGCCAAAGCTCCTCACAGCACTACGAAACTCAACGAGCTGAACATTTGAGCTAAAGCGCGTCCAACTACAACTTATTATAATACAATAAACACAATAAAAGTGGGCAAAGGAGCAACAACTGCAGAAAAAAAGAGAGAATACGAAAAAAAAAATCCATAATGGCTTCGCATTACATTTTTTCGCGTGCTTCTTTACCGTATCGACACACACACACCCATATATAGCTATACGGCAACAAGGTGTTAACACTCCCACGCCATGATATGTTCATATGAAACGCGACGACAAGTTGCACGACATTTACAGACAGTTGCAGACATATAGACAGCTGTGGACAGGGACAGATGTATATATAGAGAAAGCATATAGAACGTGATGCTGTCTTCACATTCTTGGAAATATATTTCAGAAAAAAAGACATCTGTTAAAAAGCAAAGAACAATCCTTGACTGCGTAGATGTAATGAACGCGAGTCTTCAAACAAGTAAATTCTCTTCAGTTTCCTTTGCTCATTTGGCAACGCCCCAAAGTAGGCAACGCTTCCGATGAGTCGTTTTTAATATACACAAATTATGTGTATACACAATGAGAGCAACATAATTGAAGATAATTTTCAAAACAAAAATAAAAAGCTGTCAAAACACAGCGCAAACTTTAGATTAGGTCTAATTTACAATATTAGCAAGAGATTTTTTAATTGAAAATTATTTGTCTACTTGTGAAACACTTCAATTACAAATTGTGGAAAGCGAAAGTCATAAAAAAATAATA
Organism: Drosophila nigricruria; assembly: GCA_037075265.1. Lineage (NCBI taxonomy): Eukaryota > Metazoa > Arthropoda > Insecta > Diptera > Drosophilidae > Drosophila > Drosophila nigricruria. The sequence continues at coordinate 16,653,314 of JBAMCI010000150.1, read as the reverse complement.
GAGTCGAATTGCTGAGGAGTTTTTATCAAAGATTACTTAGAAATACTCTTATATAAAAGTTAAATTTCAGCTAATTAAATTTGATTAACAACGAAAAGTTGAAATCGATAAGATCATAAGAAATTATTTGTAAATAAATATAAATGAAAAAGAAAATAAAATCAGCCAAGAATATTTAGTTAATATATTTGGTCATTTAAGATATTATCATTATAAAAACATTATTATAATATCTTAAAATTATAATAAATTTAATATAGTAATTAGATTTGAGAGATTTTGCCATATGAATGAATTGCAGGAGCAAAATGGACCCATTAGAATCATTGATCCAACTTAACTTCTCAAACTCCAAAAGCTAACTGCTTTAAGTTCTTAAATTCTGTCAGCCATTGAGAGTCTTAACTTTATGCAGCCAACATGTCAACCATTCATATTTACTTGTTACAAGCCCTTCCCAGGATTAAAAAACAATCCAATCTGATTGCTTAGCAACAAACTGAAAAGATTGACTATTTCGCCTTTGTCACACACACAGCAAATGCTTTATAGCTCTTATATATTATATACACATTTATAATAAGCTTTTATGCTCATTTCAAAGGGCAATTTTCAAAGATAATTTATAAACTGCTTAAAAATATATCAAAAACCTTATCAATCTTTGCATCGCCAGCCCCAAATCCAACTAACTGCAATGGAATATAGCATTTATCATGTTGGGTGCTGTTGGCTCTGTCGCTTCTCACGCACATTTATTTTTATTGTCTTTTCCAAGGCATTTGCGGCATTTTAACATTTTTATGTGGCAATTTTTGACGCCTTCCTCTGTGGCGGGCGATAAGCAAACTGGGCAACCAAAGCCACATTTTACCAAGCGAACCTCATGCCCAGGCTATACCAGACTTTAATGTATACATTTGAATGCCATTATCACAATTCGCTGGCGATAGGCAGCCACAGCCACAGCCACAGCAACAACAGCAACAGCAAAAGCAACAGCAACAATAATAACAACAACAATAGATACTTGAACAATCAGCCAACGAAAGCCACTCATTTTCTGTTTTATACAGCTGTGGTTGTCTGTCCCTCTGTCTGTCTATATGTACGTCTGCCTGGGTGTCTAACATCTCTGTGCTTTTGTGTGAGTGAGTGTGAGTGTAGAGCGCTTATTTCCAAGCAATTTACTTTAATTCGTCGCATTTTAGAGTGAGGCATATGCCGTCAGGCCAACAACAGCTCTAGTGTAATTTCATCAGTTGACTAAAATTACTTGCCACAGACCTGGCCCACAGCCACATCACCTGTGTGTGTGTATAATAATAATGATAATGATGTTTTTATTGGGCGCAATCATCATCCTCATCATCATCATCATGTGTTTCAAATTTTATGAGACTTTTTGTAATTTCAATTATTCTTAAATTTTCGTGCAGCAAATTGAAATTGCAGTAAATGAAGAGAGAAAAGGCTGGTGGTATCAAAAATTTCTAAGCAGGATTAACAGTGTTAAAATAATTTTAAGCTCCATAATTATTTTTCAGCCTGCTATAGCATGCCATGTGTAAAAAAGACTTAAAGGCTCAGATTCTACAACTCTGCAAGTCTCTTTCAGCTGCAGAAACCAACGAGATTTTTATATATATTCCAAAGTAAAAGTTTATTTTATCTGAAAATTGAGTGTTAGATCAGAGAAAGTTTCAAATAACATAATTATTTAAAGACTGAGTACTAAAAGAGAACAGAATTTCAATTAAACTACACCAGACTGAGATTTGAACCTGAATTATCATTAAGCTGCCTAAATATCAGGGCTATTTAGAGAACTTAAAACTTTAGTTAGGTTTTTAGGATGTCAAATAGAACCAGCTAGAGTACGTCTAATCGATTTCATTTCAATCGAGTGCAAAAACTGACAATTTCTGAACTTTAAAACCATAAACCAATAATTGCAAACTTTTCGGACTACTGTCAAAGCCACCCTCGTAATGGATAAACTTTATCAGGCTGTCAATTTGGCGAGCTTAATTGCAGCAAATTGGCTTTGGGTTAGGTTAGTTTTTGGACCATGTTTTAATGGCCAATTTCAATGCGCAGCTTTTGAGTGTCTAACATATTTAAGAAGCCTGGCAAAATGTGTGCCAAATTGCAAAAGTGATTTTGAAGTGCGCAGGCGAGCATAAAGCAAAAATCAAGCGCGCGTGCAAAATGTCAAATCTGTCGAATGCACCACGCCGTTTGGCGCCCGGTGCCGCCACGCCAGTAACCTCAGCATCTCCGATGGCAACGGCAGCTCCGAGTGTAGTGGAAACTGTAACTTCTGTTGCAGCTGTTGCGCCGCCCTTAGCCACATCTGTGCTAACTGCGCGGTTGAGCGCCGACAACACGGTGACTAGCTGTGCGCTGGCCATGGAACAGCCAATGGCAGCCACATCCTGCCCGGACTCGCCCATACGTCGCGTCTCCTCGAGCTTGAAAAACTCTGCACTGGATTTCGCATCGCGTTTTTTCAAAAAATGCAAAGCGGCCACATTTACCGTTGACGGCGCCACCTACACAATCGGTGAGTACATTTCCCAATTCGTATAGCAAAAAAAGAAATTGAAAAAAAAAAACAGTAAAGGAAAATCCATTCGCCAACGCTAAATATTGGACTAAGGTCAACAAGTGTCTGATGGCACTGGAAAAAAAACCTGTCGCCTCTGTGAGGTGTGTGCACAAGATTTAAAGGATTCTGCCTGGCAAATTGGTCTCTATTTTTTTTTTTGCTCCTTTTTCGTTGCTCTTCTCAGTGTCGTATTTTTCCTTTGTCTCGTTTTCAATGCGTAGCTCTATAAATATATATATATGTATATATATATATATTTTTTTTTTTATACATAAATATATATATGTGTGTGTTTGTGGGTCGAACTGGCATTGTGAGCAAGGTCGTCGATTGACATTGTCCTCAGTCTGAATTGTGCAGGTATGCAATGTTTATTTTATTTTTGTTTCATATTTGTTCTTTGTTCACAGTAATTGTGAAAGAGAAAATGTTGCAGTCGGCTGATACTGACTATAAAATGCTCTGTTTTTACTGTAAATTTAAATTTAAATTTTTAATAGTATCTCAATTTATTCAATTTAGGTAGAGAAGGCATTAAGATTTTGCATCTTGTTATTAAGAAATTACAGATTGAGATATTATTTATATCATTTAGCAAAGTCTCTTTCTCATTTTTCCCCTTATATACTAAAATAAATGTTTCCAACTTTCTTTTGGCTTAACTTAAATTTCTTAAATTTTCTTTGCCCAACTCTTAATGAAATCACAAAACTTGAACTTTTCAGGTTTTGATTTCCCTAAGGTAAATTTGAGAAATGTTTTTCTATTTATAATTTATTTTCTGCATTTGCTGTCTACGCCATTTCATTTTATGCGACTAATTGGGGATTAAATATCTTGGCGCTTTCTTATACTTGGCAAGGATTTTTCGCTTTGAGAAATAGCCGATAAAAATGTCAAAGGCTTGCTGAAGATTATAAATAATGTTTTGTAAAGAATAAGGAAAATAAGAAGGTGCGACGCTTCGGTGCTTAAAACTTTAAGAACTTTAAGAATTATATATGCTATGTTGGGCGCGCCCGTTCCACTCTTCTCTTGAGTTTTCTCTTAAAAATTCCTCATAAATTGAATTTATTTAATAATCATTTATTTTAAAATCATGAATTTATATTTTAAGGACCGCTTTCCGCTCTCAACAAATTCAATTTATTCCTGCCTCATTGAATTTTCATAAAATATTCAATTAATTGATCATTGAATACTGCAAATATTTGCTTGAAAGTTAATTAACCATAAGCTCAATTACTATTAAATATTTTCTGCATATTAACCACGAACAATAGTTTTAAAATTCTCCTCAATTCTCCTGCTGGAAATTAATTAATTCAGAGACTACAGTTATGCGGGCTGCATAAGTTCGCACTCGCATTCGCATTGTTTCACAGCCGCAAAGCAAATGAAATTGCAATTTTCACTTTATCGTTTTCAAGCAGCCAGCCAGCCCAGCTCTGGGCCGAAAACAAAAACCGAATCTGTAACCGAAAACTCACGTGCCAAAGCGTTAAATGTGCCCTCATATTCACTCCAAGCTGAATCCCCTTCGACAACTTTTAGCTCTGACGGAAAGTGATATGCCTAAAAGATAACCTTGGATTGTGTTTTCTTTCTTTTTTTTGTGTGCTTGTGCCACGCAGCATCAGCTCGATACTCTTAGGACACGCAAAGCCATCAAATTTGGCAATATACGCGAATCATGTTTCTGTGTGTATTGGCATGTGTTTATTTAAATTCTGCGATAAATCAGTTCAATTTGATACTTTCATATCGAATGCTGCACCCTAGCTGTGACACATCAGGGCTGAATTGTGACAAACACAGGTTGGCATAATATTTATGACATCAAAATTCAATTACACAGGTCAACAGGATTTAGTTAGCAATAAGCAGACTATACTTTTACGAAGGATTTAAATATGATATGAGAAACAAGTCTTTTGCCTGCATTTGAAGTCCTGTGATGAAAAGGATATGTTATAGTACTAGACTAATGGTTGCTTAAAGTACCAATCCTTGCCTTCAAAACCTTATTTAAAATTTTAAAAAATTTTTTCTTTGTCCCTTATATATCGGCTATTAATGGATACATTATAAGTGTCCCTCCTTATACGAGCTCCCAAGTCCAATGTAAATCTGATCAGTAAATACAATAGTTTATATATGATTGAACTTTTCAAGTTTCAGATTCAGAAAAGTATCCTTTGATGCTTACTAAATCCTGTTGGCCTGTGTAATTAATAATTTGCAATAATGCGAATTGCGGTCTGTAATTGCAAACGTTGCAACCGCTGAAATGTTAATGGGCTCGATAGCTATTTATATATGGATATAAATATATATATAATCATATATATATATGAATTATGCACGTATGCGTATCGTTAGTGAAGGGCTGGACAGTTGGTCAGCTGGTTGGCCAGCACTTAACGCTTTTTAATGATGTCATTTAAAATGTCATTTAAAGTTTTGCCGAAGCGCACGGCAACAAGCGAATGGCTGCCATTGTAGTCCTACGGCAGGCCCTCAGAGAGTGTGTGCCTGGCGAAGAGCAAAGCAAAGTAAGCCAAAGGAAACGAACGAATGATAAATTGCCAAGCTACAAGAAGACACTGGAAGCTGCGTTCGCATCCGGGCCAGAGTGCTGGCTGGACGCAAAGTGCATCAGCTGTGACATCAATTAAAACTTGTGTGTGCCAGCCAAGACGCAACAGGACTGCAATTTCCACAGGCATAATGCAATTAAAATTGCACCAAAAGCAAAGCAAAACAATCTCTAGACAGTAACAGTAACCGTGCCAGCTGCACCATGTGCGCCACTAGAGCTTTATTAATAAGCCTCAGCAGGCCCGGCCAACTGTTCAAGTTTGGGGAACAAACTTCTGTTACTTTTAATCTTTAATTGCTGATTTCTCACTGTGACTCGGAGTGCTCGAGCGGCGGAAGTCGAAAGACAACTGAGTGAACGAGCAAGTAGGCTGGCACCCAATGACAGCCCAGGGAAACAACTCGGTCTGCCTACAGCACTGCAATGGCAATGGAATGGAATACTGAACCATTTTCAGCTCTACCTTCACTTGGTTTTCGTGTGTTCACTGTGCACTGGGCACTGTGTAGTTGCCCGGAAATTGCATTGTCAACGCCAGATGTGAAAAGACGGTCAACAATTTGCACTAGTTGCTGCCTGGCATATGCCCCAGTGGCCGAACAGGGCCATTTCTGCTGGACATGCCTCATTCCAGTTGTCGCCCGTTGTCATAGATGCGCAAATTAAAAATGATGACAGGCAAGAATTGCAAACATACTTGGTGGTGGGCAGATATTACACGTCTTCAATAGCACCCACCATATCCTTGTTAATTACTCGGCAATTAAAAATTAATGCAAAGCAACAATGATACGAAATTTAAGCAGTAATTGGCAAGGTGATTAGAAGAAGTTATATGTAGAAACAAATTATGTTAAATATTGATGAAGTCAAGCATTTGTTACTGCAAATGAATTTAGTGAATGTCGATTCATGTCGAAGACTTGATTGAATATAGAAGGAGCTGATAAGCCTGGCATGCTTATGTCAACTTTTCCAACACAAGACAATGCTTTGTTCATTGTATAAATATCCACTATTGTACAGATAGATCCAGTCAGATGTGATTCCAATACTAGAAACAGACAGTTACAATGGATATTAATTAAAAGCAAACAACTCGGTTTGACTAAGACAAACCACCATAAAATAATCTTGGGCAAATTTGCATTTGCAGCCCTATGAACAGCTGCAACGGCTTTCGATTTGCAAGCATTACAGAAGTATTGTCTGAGTGCTTTTCAAACGTTATTCAGGCACAACTTCAATTAGAGTGAAAATCACACTTCATTCTTGCCATTTGTTGCTGCTCAGCTGGGAGCTTGCCTCGCATTAATCAGGATAGGTGGCAATTGCAATGCCATTTAGTTGCGTGGCGTGGGGCGAGCGCAGGGCACAGATTTAGTAGGGAATTTACACACGGCCATAACCTGTTGCAGTTGAGGTTGAGCCCCGTTAACTGCTGGAGAATTTATTGATTGGGACAATGGGAAAAAGGCAGAAGTCCACGGCTTGACTTGCCCTGGCCGGCGCACACAAATGAAAGAAAGAAAGAAAGTGAAAATCGATTTTACGCTCAAATTGATTTGGCTTTTATTGCGGGGCCATTTAATTTATGGCAAAACTGGCTGGCTATAAAAGTGGGCAATGCGTACAATGTACGTTGGAATATTCGCTTGGCAGTCTTATGGCTTATAAATTTAAATTGCGACTAAGACGACAAAAGAACTGAAACAAATTCCTCGAGACGCGAACCTCGAGGTGACGTGCTGTTCAAGCTGCTGCTGCTGCTGCTGCTGCTGCTGCTGTTCTTACACGATGTCAATGTTGTTGCTGTTGTTATTTGGTCATATTGTTGTTGGTAACATTGATTTTCTGCTATGCTGCTAAATGCCAGACACAGGACCACCCGACGCCACTTCACCTCGACCAGCACGCACACACACACACACACACATCCATTATTATGCTGTGGGTAGAAAGTGGATTTTTGGCTACCCCCTCCCGCCATGCACCAAAGCCCTACAGCAACTTTTTGATGTGCTGCCGTTGTCGAAATGTTGTTGAGGTTTGCGGGCATATTTTGGCAAAAATGTTTTTATATATCAGCTGTGTGGGGACACCGCAGCAGCAGCAGTAAGCCAGACCAGACCAGACCCAACCCAAACTAAGGCAGTCCACGCCAGACAGCCCTAGCAGCATTCTGACATTCTAGCATCCTTTACTTCCTGGCTGGTTGTCATTTGGCAAGGACTCGACTCGACTCGACTTTTGGCAATTTGTTTCGAATTTGGTATTAATTTTTCACACAGGACACAGGAAATTGAAATGTTCCCATAACGGGAAGTCGTTAGCTTTGCCGAAATGGCGCTTCCAATTGGCAACAATGTTGTTGGCAAAAGGATTGGGCCAACAGCAAAATTTTACAGTTTGACAGCAATGGCTCACAATTCAATTAAAAGTTTATGTGTCACTGCCATAACAAGCTTAAATTTAAATAAATTGTGGTTAAAACGCTGCTTATCGTATTAAGTCACCTAGGGAAAGTTTTTCATGGCAAACTTTTCGCAACCATAGCTGGCGAATCAGTTGGAAGACCTTGAAGCATTCAATCATCGAAAATGAGCTCAAGAACTTTAATTGAAACATTTACCTTACTCTTAGCCCTAATGGTATCTCCATTCAATTTAATTGCCATCGTTTCCGGAACAGACTGCGCACCAGTCCAGGTGCTTTGGTGCGGCAAAAGATAACTTCAATCAAGGGAAATTGAAACCCAACCCCCCCCAAAAAAAAACAAACCGACCCAATGAAAGCGAAACGACCGAGCCATAGAAAGTGAAAGTTGTTTCAATCGCCACTCTCATTGTACACTTTGTTAGTACGCCCATCTATTCGGCTGGTATCATATTTATTTTATTGTCGGCATCAGCTCGATAGAGATCGAACAGAAACAGAAACAACTCAACAGTTTCACATGAATTTTACAGTAGACCCACAACTTGTTGTTGTTTATTTTACGCAACCAAAAAAAAAAAAAAAAGAGAAAAAAAAGCTCAACAACGAAAAAAATTTAATTTAAAAAGCAACTCGATTGACGTGTGAATATATATCTGCTGTGTGTGTGCGTGTGTGTGTGTGTGTGTGTGTGTGTGGGCGGGTGTGTGTGTGTGGGTGTGTGCGTGTGGAGACTTCTGCTTTTTCAGCGATTTACAGGAAACCAAAAAATTGTTTACATTTCAACAATCGAATCAACAAAAGGCGATTGGCAATGGCAACTCAAACACTTACGTACAGTGGTCCACTCTGTAAATAAAAGATATCGTAAATATATTTATTTTAACTTTTTTTAAAATAATATATTAATATGAAAGAGTTATTTTATAAATAACTTTTCTTAAAAGAAATTTGATTATTTATTATTAATATTAATTTCAATTAATTGTCAATTGTTTCCAATCAATTAACTTTTGTCTAGGTAAATATGACTATGACTTATTATATTATATATAAATTCTTAAAAATAAAAATATTTATACATTCAATTTTAAAAAGTATATAAAAATATATTAAAAACAAGAAAAATTTAATATTTTTTAGTTATTTCTAGAGAGTTTCCCCTAATCCATTTCATTAAATTCATTTTTAATATAGTAGTTAAATTCTATTTTATGCATATACCGATTACTAGTCTTTGTCCAACTATTTGCAATGCATTAAATTCAATGGACTGCAATCAGCTGATTAGGCATTTAAATAGTGAAGATGCTCTCTCATCGCCGTAATGGAGCTGCCCCACTCGACCTAATTAAATACGAAGGCCGCTGAAGGAGTAGCATTTGTGCATCATCAATCAAGCGCGTATTGCGTACTTCATACTCCATATACATCTGCTGTCAGCATCAGCAATATTTTATCAATTTACCAAACACTTTCTCAACTGCCGGCTGGCAACGGCCGTCCACGCAGAGCTACCCTGATAAATTATTATGGCAATCATCGGTGACTTTTATGTAAGTTAAGGCGAAGCCTACGCTGTGCTCCTGTCGCCGCTCCCCATGACCATTCAAAAAGTGAAATGAAAAAGAAGAAAAAAGTGCGAGGACAGACAGAAACAATAACACGCCAGATGATATTTTTTATAGGCAACTTTTCTTTTTATAGCTTTTGTGAGCGCCCCGAGTGGTACGTGTGGCGAAACTGTTGCCGTTCATTAAGCACCTGGCGAGTGTAGCCACACCTTGCTAGGTGTATGGGCGCCAAAATAAAAATGTCGAATTTCAATTTAAAGTTAAAAAATTCTTTTTAAGTTCTTTTCAGGAAGGCAACACTGAATGCACTAAGGCTAAGCCAGACGCCAGTCCATCAAGTAGCTAACTTTACGCTTACCTGCATCGGGCAGTGCAAGTGAGTGGGGCGCACCTAACACACACACACACAATGCCCAGCCCAGTTTAGCACTCAGCAAAGTTTTTTTTTCCGTTTTTTTGTTGGCGTGTTTATTAAATTTTTGCGTGGCAAGCTGGCAGAGGGCACAGCAGCGAATGGAAAGTGGCGCCAATATTACAAGCCACTGTGAATGCCTTTGAGCGTATCGCGTTTTCGCTGTGAGGCGAGCAACAGTTTTCAGTTTTCCAGCGCTTGATAAATGCGTTTACCAAAAGCTTTTCTTAGCCCGATTATCACTGGACCTCCGCCTGCGCCTGAACTCCCAGTTTGCGCCTTTATACCCTGATTGTGAATCGCATTTCCAGTTTGCATAATTTGTTGCCTGCGGCGATTTTAGCTCTGCGCGGCTCTGTTCTGCACTGCGGCAACTTTTGCCAAACAGCTCGTGCAACTTGTGGCAACTTTTTTTCTTAACTTTGCTTGTGGCTACACTGTTTGTCAGGGCTACAAGACTGACAAGTAAAATTGCTTCGAATATGTATATAATATTTATGAAACCTTAAAGTATATAACCAATTATTAAACTCTTTCATTTTTAACTGAAAGTAGTTTAGTTAAGGATGCTAATAAGTGGGTCAGACTAAAGTCGGTAAATAATATACAAATTTTCCATAATACAAAATCTTATTTTGTTTTCATAACATTTTTTGTCTAATTGAATAGAAAATCCTGGTTCTTTTACAAACTTTCAATTGCTTCACATTCATTGGACTAAGCTCACTTGTTACAGAATAAACTATTTTTGTTACATTGCATTTAGCTTTGAGTACATAATGGGTGTGGCGCCCTGTTCATATCGTACTCGTACTATATAGCCAACGCACACGCAGGAGGCGTAGAAAAGTTGGGCGTGCCTTCAGATGTACTAGGTAAGCGTACTCTACAGTGCCTTAGTGTGTTTATGGCCTCTTCCGGAGTTGCTGGGAACCGATAATTGAAAAAAGGAAACTGAAACAAATATGCCTAAAGGCGCATATTTGTTTAAAGTTTTTGGTTTTCTCTGCAATTTGTTCAAATTTTTGTTAGTAAATAAAAACTGGTATTTATTATTATTGTAATACTAAATTAAATAAGAGCTAGCTACTTGAAACTTGAAACAAAAATATTTCGTTTTTCTTTCTTTTTTTAAATATAAATTCTTAAAATAATTTAACGGTCTTGATAGAGTGCAGTAAGAAAGGCTAAATCAAAGTATTTTGATATAAAAAAAATGTAATATTTATTTATATAAATTTGTCTTAAAAGAAACTGAGCTAGTCTACAGAAAGTTTCATATAAAATTTAAAAAATAGTTTTAAGTTCAAAGCAAATATAATTTTAATTTTAATTAAACTGTAATACAATTTTATATCTGCCAAAAATATAACTTTTTATATTTCCTAATACTAATAATGCATTTTTATAGTCCAGAAAAATATAAACATTATCAAAAGCTTCTAAAATAATGTAATTTACATTTTCCTTTGGCTCTATCAATTACGTTCTGGTCGCTCCATGAAAATCAATTTGTGATGCTGCTTTTATGTATGGCAAACTTAATAAGATTGTAATTACTTGCTTTGGTTAGATATAAAAAAAAAAACAAAAAAACTGTCGGTCATCGCAGGTCCTTTGCGACGAAGCACGTAAAATGTTCCCTGTTTGTGTCAGCTATTTCTTTTTTTAGCGCTCTTTTCGTTTTTATGTGCAACACAAATCAAATTTATGCGTTGGCCAACAACGATTTTGATGGCGCTGCCCCCAACCAAGCTATTTCTATAACTTATGTCATGCCCCTCCGCCAATTTATTCCTCCGGCTCTCGCTCAGGACTTGCACTTTGAGTACATGTTTTGAAACTTGATTTAGCGTGGCAGTTGGCCCGCAGCTGCCACAGTTGCTGCTCTTATTATTATTACGATTTGTACGTTATTTGTATATATATATATATATGTATGCATATATATATGTTTGCAATCTATGTCCCCCTCTCGGACACAGCATGCACTGCACACGTTTGTTGCGCAAATTGAAATTGAATTGCGAACTTTAAAAGTTTATGGCCACAGCAAGAGACGAGCACACTTAGCGGACCATCGTGTCAGCAGCGAATGCGTGCGAAAGAGATGGAGTAGGAAAAAGAGCGAAATGGCGAGTATCAGAGCACAGCAGCAGATCCTGTTGAGACAGGCCAACAAACTTTTTCCTCTTTCCTCTAGATGTTATCAATGGACGGCTATGTTGTGGCACTGCTTTGCCTTTTGGCTATTCCTAGTCCCTAGCAGTACATATGTGTGTCAGTTTAGTTATTGTATTTTAACTGTAATCAGACAAAACCACACACACACACACAGCCATACACACACACACAGTCACAAGAGCAGAAATCACTTTTATTGTTGACTGCACTCAATTACTTATTTTATTTATTTTTCTTTTATTTATTTATCTCTTGCGTTTTTATTTATAGTTACAAAGCTATGCCAAAAATAGGTTCCAGGATTGCTTTTGCTTTTGCTTTTGGCAATCAAGTGTTTTCATCATATCCATGGGGGTTAAGATATGTGGGTTATCAAGCAGCATCACAGCGGACCAATGAAGCGATTGGTCAAGTCCTTTCGACCCCAGTCAGATTAATGCACATCAATTGAGTTAACCATTCGCTGGTCTACAGGGTGTAGCTGAGTTTTGTAATCTGTTTTCTTATCCACAACTTGGACTCGGCTCACAGCAAAGTTGCAAGAAATTGCAAACTATTTAAAACTTTATAATTCCATTAGAAATTTATACAAATAAAGAAATGCTCTTGCCATGCGGGTACTTAAGATAGTCGCTGCTTTGATTGGCAATTGTTTATGATTTGTTTTTCATCAAAGTTATATAGAATTGTACTTGACTTTGATGTTCATAGCTTCAATTTTTAATTATAATTCGGTGATTATACAACAGTTATAGAAACTAATGTTCAAAAAGTTAATCAGTGAAAATTCCTAAAATTTATCAATTATAAAATCACATAAAAGTATTTCAGTGGAAATGTATGTAACAGGCAGAATACAGTAAGTATTTTTTAGATCATGGCAATATGCAGATCCAACATTATTATATATGTATGAATGTCTGTCTGACTGTTAGTGTTGATCAGCCTTTTAACTAACAGCGAAGATAACTCATTATGCATATTCATAAAAAGAAAGAAGAAGCGTAGTTAAACTGAGTATTTGTGTGCAGCAGTATTTAGTCTTAGTCTATACGCTCGAATGCTGTGCAGAGCAAAAAGAATTTATACTCTCACACCATGATCGAGTGCACCAACTAACTCAGCTTTCTCTGTATTGAGCTCGAGAGACGCGCGCAGATTTTGCGCGGGCTCGTGGCCCTATATAAAGGCGCGACTGCTGCCGCGCCACTTCAGTCGCATACCTCGTCTGGTGATGGACAGTCGTGCAGTGTCTTCAGTGTTCTTCAGCATATGTTAAATATTTTTAAAAAGTTAATATTTTTATATTTATTTATTTATTTATATATATTTATGAATTTTAAATGTATGGAATTGTTTGAATAATTTTAATAATAAAAGAGAAATGTTCTTATGCTAACGATCATTAAATAAATAGTTATTAGGATAGTAATCATTAAGATTATGATCATTAAATAAAATAATAGCTATTAAGTGAATAATCATTAAGTTAATGATAATAATTATTATATATATATAAAGTATACTCTTGACACAACGACGAGCTGCAAAATCGGGATAGAGAAGCTCGTCGTTGTGTGAAGAGTATACTTTATTCTTGCCAAGTGGAATTCCTTCATTTCCTTTAAAATGCAAATTCAAAGGGGCAAATGGAATATCAGTTTACTGGCAACATACCATATGTATTAACAGATATATGTTAAATGTGCTTTGTAAATCATACGCTGACTGGAATTTTTTGGCCATCGGCCTGGCTTTGGTAAAAGGCTTAAATATACATATGTATATGTGCAAAAGGCAAGACCACAGAGCTCAGACCTTTTTGCCCAAAAACACAACTCACATACAGCGATTCGACTCGACTGACTTGACTTGACTCGCATGCCAACCCGTTATCGTATTTTTTTGTTTGGATAAATTTATTTGCTTTTAAGCGAGCGACTGGGCAGCCAGGATGCTTTTCCAAGGACGCTTCAGTGATTTCATTTGGTCATGATTGCTTCTGGTCCGCTCTGGTCGGGCTGGTCGCTCTGAGTGCGTGTACTGGCCTCGATATGGGGCTAAAGGCATAAATAATCAAAACAGCTTCTCACAAACTGCTTCCACAATGTTAACCGAATCAATTTTCATTTGAAATGCAAGCGAATTTTTTCAAGCGCAAACATTACTGCAATTATGCTGATGCTAATAATTAACTTAAAGTTTTTGTACACGCACATACGCTCGCAAAGGGACAGCCACATGCATTGCATTAAATATGCAAAATATGTAAAAGGTAAAAATATTTTGTCAGCATTTTCAAGGTATATAGTAAATATTTTATGTTGACTGTATCGCCACAAAGCGAATGCCGCCGAATGAGAGGGCGGGAGAATGGCATGGAGAGAGAAAGAGGCCAAGGGTGGACTGAGTATATCAAAAGAAGTGGGGTTTGCAAGTGCCGAGAACACTCATTAAAGTTGCCCGCTGCTAATTAGATCTATCACAAGGTTGTATTTTTCTGCTGTGGTCGCATTAGGTCTTACCTTAAGCTTTAAACTTAATTTTCACATGTTCGACTCGCATGCCTTGCCTCGCTCCTTGCTCCTGTTGATCCCTTTTCGAGTGTCTGCCACGCTCCTTAACACACACTTGATAGCTGCCACAGGCAACGAATTGTAAGTGCATTAATACAGCTGTAGCGAGATGTAAGCAAGGGCAAGTGCTTCGGCTGGGATTTTCTAGATGTGCGCAGCAACTTTGGAATTAAGTATAAACTGCTGTCAAATATTTTATGCAACAGGATGTCCCTTCTCAAACTTTTCTTTTTTTTTTTGTGCATGCCAATAGCTTCTAAACAAAATACATAAAGGAAAATGCCGAAAAGCATTGAAATGATTTGAGTATTCTATTTTCCGTGTACCATTGGAAGCACAATTAAATATTTAAATACAATTCACGGACCGACGAATAGATTGCTGAACATTAAGTAAATAAATTGAGTGAGCAAATTGCAATTGTATTACTTGCTCTAAGTATAGTTAGCTTTAAATGAATTCATTCATATTATATTTTTGCATATAGTTAGAGAGTTGACTACACTATCCTTAAGCAGCTGAATATATTCAACACATATCTGCCCCACTTTCGTCACAAGCCAAGCACTTAGGTACTTGAGCATAATACTTCCAACTTCGCTCCACATAATCTACTTTCAAATTGACTTGAATATGCCAAAATTCCATAGGACACACACAAATTTTTTCAAATGCTATTCGGAAATCATTAAATTATGCAAATTCAAGAGTTCTGTCAGTTGTCACGCCCAGGCAAGCCTACGATTTGATGATGAGATGTGTACAGGTTCTTCAAAGTGAAAGTAAACTCAATTCCTAATAACTCAACAACACAGCCACGTTTCTGAGGTCTACATTCAAAACTTACTCTCGAATTGTAAATAAATATTTGCTCATATGCGCACTCAGTGCACTGCGAATTATATTCAACTCTCCAGTTCTAGGTTTATGAAAGCTTAACTTAAATAGAATCTTCTTTTTCTTCAATGATATAAATATACTTTACGCTAAGCTCTGTTGGTTTTTATGAATATTGCCAACAACTTGACAGTGAATTTAATTTAAACAATTTTCATACTTCGCTTAGCATTTAGTTCGGGGTGTCGCAAGTGTCTGCAAACGTCCTTTAAATAGCTTTTGGCCACTATTGATTTGTGTTCGCGTCGAAAAACGTAAATCGAAATACGAAACGCATTGTGGACTTGGCATCCGCTCACCTTTTGGCAGCTGACGGTGCAGAAGTCCGGGCTCCACTTCGCTGCTGCCAATGCAATGGGATTAAAAATTGAGTTGAAGGAAACGCACACGACGGCAAACGCCCGGATAGCGCAGCCCCAGACAGCCGCTGCCGGGACAACGTCAATGGACAGGCATACAATTGGCTTACGATTGCTGGCTGTTTCAGTTGTTGGCATTGTGGTTGCTCTGCATTATGCGCAGGCAATCGAAAGTGGGCGGTTTGCCAGAGTCCAGAGACATGCGGTTTCCTCAATTCAAGTGCTCTGCAAATTACATCTGTGAATTTACCCAGTGCTGTTTCAGCCATTGTTTGCACAGCTCAGCCAGCAACTTGTGGCGGCTGTTGCTCATTTTGTCGGCATTGGGACAATTGCAGCACTCCAGCGCTCTGTCGTTGCATGCTTGGCTATCTATGTGTCTGATAATTAAAAGCGTTAAGGCATGCATGTGACAGGCCGGTGAATCAACAAGCGATTGCCTTCACCAGCTCTCGTTAGCTGCTGTTTGTTTGCCTGTCGCATAATTGCCTTGACAAGGGACGCATAGATAAATAAGTGTAATATGTAATTAAATAAATTTGTTGTCGCCTACTGTTAGGTTAGGCCTGCTGCCCATAAAAATAGATTTGCTCCAAAAAAAAAGTATATGAATTTAAATTGAGAACAGCTAGGGCACACTAACAAACCCCGCACACACAGCAGGCAACCCAAAAATTGGTCCTCCAAGGCACATAAAAATAATTCACGTTGTAGCCATTTTGCTTACACATGAGCACGCAGGCTGGCAGCCAGCCAGACAGACAGACAGACAGATTGAGAGAGGAAGGGCGTGAGGGCGTGAGAGCACAGTAGATGTAGAGGGAGAGCAAGTCAGGCTGCAGACATTACACATACGCAACGTTGTCGGTTGTAGGCAACGCAACGCTGACAACCATAATGAGATGTCAGCGTTGACTATCAAGTGGCTTTTGGTAGCTGCTGGGCACTTGGCTTGGTTGGACCCAAGCGACCTGCTTCAAGTGCCCTGTGACTCGATGTGGGGCAAAGGCGCTACTTCCACTCCCACTACTTCCACTTCCACTTGCCACGCAACAACAGGCGTCGACGTGCTTAACATTTTTTAAGCCATAATGAGCAGAGGCACACAGCAGCAGCAACAGCAGCAACAACGGCAAATGAGACAAAAGTAAAAGGCGGCAGGCAGCGTGACATTTGAAGTGCCTTTGGCCTGGTAGCTGGAAGCTGCACACGCATAAATATCCTGGTCACAGGACGTACAGCAACTGGCAAACTAATTTCTGCTCCTTTGCCCATTGCCTCCATCCATTTTTAATGATGACAAATGCGCCGGCCACCCTTAACAGCACCAGCAGCTGCCTAGATGCTGATGATGACGAAGCTGTAGCCGACGATTGCGTCTCACGACTCAATAGTGCTTAACTTGGCACAGTATAATGCGCTTGAATACCAAGCGAGTGTTATTGAAATTGTAAATTATGTCAAGGACATGCAGCAATTGCATTTGGCAAAAGGAATCCCAAAAGATATGCGGAATATCCTGTGCTTAAGCCACATGCCATTAACAACATCCACTACAGCCCACAGCCTACAGCTGCTGCTTTTCAGCGAAATTGTGGCACCTCGGGGAATAGACAGCTGCCAGTTAAAGAGTAAAAGTCATTGACAACAACTCAAGTCCTGTTCCCTCACTTGCCCGAAATGCTCCGCCAATCATTAATTGACAGCAGTGCAGAAGCAAAAGTTTTGTGCGCAACAGCAGAAACTTTTTTTATTGCCTCAATGGCCACAGCGCCTTTAACGCCTTTAAATCCATAATGAGTGAGTTCGTCGACTTGCTCGCCACGCCCAGCACTGAAATATTTAATAATTAAAAGCGTCTCTAGCTGGCGTTACCTGGTTGCTGGTGCTGCTTTGCATGTCGAAGCTTATCGAAGAAATCAAATCAAATGGAATTACTAAAGCAATTGCATTTAGTGCAGCTAAACATGCGATTACAATGGATTCGCTTAGAGTGTCCTAATCTGGTGTGGGCGTGACAGGTCTTACTAAACTACTACTATGGCCTCATGCGACACGCACACAATCAGCGCCATAATCTCTTAACCTCACATTATGAAATAAGCTGCAAGGCTAGAAAAGGTTTGGCAAGGATTCTCGAATGAGAAGCTATTGAATGCTAAAAGTGTAGTAAATGTAAACTAAGAAGCGAGCTTATAGTTAAGCTAGCAGGTTTTAGCTGGCTTTGCTTTGAACAAGTTTTCTTTTCTTATTCTTGCTGCCAAATAGTTTTGTCAGTAAATATTTGAAAATGACTTTGAAATCTATTGGAGGAGAGATCAAAGGTAATGATTTGTACTTGCTGAAGGTTAAAGTCTTATATTGGATTTAGTGTTCTATATATATATATATTCTGCATTAACTTAAGCTACAGTGTTGACATATATATGTCCTATGCATAACTTTACAGCATTATTATTCAGTTGATATTAAAAGCTAACTCCAATACATATTTGCCAACTCTTATAGTGTTTAGTCTGGGCTGCATTCCAGTCAAACAATCAAGACAGAAGATATTATTATATATAAAATATAATGTACATATATATTAAACATAAATAATTGCTACTCACTTACCTACTTTACCTTACTTGACATTCATAAATTGCAATAAATAATAATATTTTGCAAGAGTTACAAATTATTTGCATATTAGAACATTGATTGCCCATCTATCTAACAAGCTACTTATGTATGAAGCTATTTATTAAGCTGTATATAGCTGTCTGGCAATTTGATTTCTATTTGAGTTATATTGATATAACTGTACATTTTAATTTACATAAATAGGCAGCATTTCTGGTACTTGCTCTTGTCATATTAATTAATTAGCTTATATCTAATTTGGTTTATTTCCACTTTAAGCCTATGCTATGCACATTAAAGCATGTCGCATGTACTTGTGTCTGTGTCTGTGTGTGTGTTTGTGTTTGAGTGAGTCTCTGTGCGTGTGTTGGTTTCATTTAGCTTTTAACAGAGCCAAGTCAATCATGGCCCACTTGACCACAAGCACTAAATCACTTTGAATGGGTCCATGCTTGAGGCCAAGTCAGATTCGCTGCTGAGGACAGAGCTGGAACTGGAGATATGATGCCTGTCTCTCTCTCTCTCTCTCTGTCTCTCTGCCTTCTTCTTCTCTCTCTCTCTTTCTATGTCTGTGCCCACTTGTCAGCTGTTTATCTTGGGAAAGTATAGACAAGAGTACGCGTGTACTTGTGTATATAAGCCGCAGTGCAATCTCTGGCATCTCAGACTCAACATCGGTGGCGTGTTGACAGCGACATTTCCATAGCAGCTGACTTTCGTTTATTTTCATCCTTCCTGCCTTCAAGTCCTTGAACTGGGCGTGGCAAAATCAATTGCACGCCATTTTAACTTGCGGCCCAGCAGCCATTGACAGCACATTAACCCGCAGACGCCCTTAGACTAAATCTACATATACAAAAGACGCATGCATTATTTATTATTCCTTCGATTTTTACATGCAAAAAAAAACAAAAAAACAATGAAATGTTCTCGATGGCTGTGATCGAAGAGTATATACCTAGCTTTAAAATTCTAAGTTCAACCAAATTAAATATATTATATCTGTGTAAACAACATCTTGTGTTTATTATGCATCCATCAAAAAGTCAACTTTCTGTACTTTTAACAAAATCAATATACCCTCGTTCATTCACTTTCAAGGGCTACAGGGTATTGCCAAATAAAGTGCTCCATCAGCAGTGGAGCGAAGGGGCGCTCGATTAAATCGCTGACTGGCTTGATACGGACGCTCGAATTGACACTTGGGATGGATTAGCATAAGACATGGAAAAATTGTTGAGAAAGAGAAAGACTAGCTTTTTTATCTACCATACGCACGTACCACATATGCAGCTTGAAGAAAATTAAATTAAAGATGTGCGAAAGGTGTTTTTATTGCACCTAAAATGTGTGAGAACAATAAACTGAAATTTTTGATTATCTTTCTGATTTGGCCTAAGGGGAATGTACATAGAAAAAATAAATAAAATATATTCATAACAATTTTTTACAGGAATATACAAATTACTTGGAACTTGAAGAAGTATATAGTAGACATTTAAATTGCAATTTATATAATAAAAAATTTAATATTGTCAGTTATTGTATATATTTTTGAGCAATTATTCGTTTCGTATACAAATTTTGATCAACAACTATTAAATGAAACATTTGAATACATATATAGCGAAACAAAATCATATTCTGATTAGCAGAAAAAAAGACTCCTCATTTTCTTCCCAAATATCTGAATACATTTTAAAATTTGCATTCAACTTTTAATGAGCCATAAAGTGCCGTCTCATGCCGCATTCACTAAAGTATTCTCGCTTTTATAACTAAGACCAGAGAGAGAGAGAGACAGAGAGAGAGACAGAGAGAGAGAGAGAGAGAAAGTTGTGGTCGTAGCTTGAGCGTTAAATTGGAACAACTGTTCCGCTCTGTGTGATGCGATTAGCTTACTTGGGCTTTGCACAACTAACCAACATTTTGTTGTCTCAGCTCGTTTCCGTTTCCGGCTGCTGAGAGCCTAATGTTACTTTATGAATTACTCGCACTTTAGCTGAAAAGTCTACAGGGATATATATGTATAAATACATATATATATCTTTATACAGACACCACTAAATTGGCAGATTGTCGTATCTTTCACTAGTTGTCACTCGTCACGTTCACGGACAAACTCATTGCGATTCAGTTCTGGGCTTGAAGCAATATGTTAAATGCTTTGTCATACATCAACAGTGATGCCGTTATTTATTAATGAACTGTAAATGTGATTGATGTATTTGTTGTTATCCTGGTGCCCAACCAAGTGGCATCCACATTTACCGCACTTGACACTTCTATGTGGACGCTTTAAACGAGATTGCCTACAATTTATCCCATTTGAAATGGGTGACACTTCCACACCGCAACTCGACCCAAGCTCCTAGCCATTTCCACTTTCCACACCCATTTTAATCATTTTTGTATATTCTATTCCATTTTAATATACTCTAGCAACATGGCTGGCATGGCATCTCTTGGCAAAGCCAAAATTCTACTTGACCGATTATCTCTGTTGAATTCTGTGCATTTGCTAAATGCTTTTATACAAGCTGCTCTTAAAAATACAAAATTAAATGAGATATTTCGTTGCTTTGGCTTTCATGGCATAGATGAGCGCAGCACTCTGGCAGACTAAAGACCAAGCTAGAAATGGGTCGAATCTCAGATTAATGTAACTAGAAATTTATTTGAGGAAAGTTAACATATTGAAAATGATTTTCTAGTTTATTTATAATTTTTAAAAAATATTATTAAATATTATTAAATATTTAATTAATTATAAAGTTATTTATTAATTTATTTTTAATATTAATATTTTTTCTTCAGCTAAAAAATATTAATATTATTAAATAAAATAATAATTATATTTTATTTATTAATATTAATATTTTTAATCTGTAGAAAAACTGATTATTATTACTTATTCTTTTGCTACTCATTTATGTACTCTCATAAGTTTATATAAATAGCAGCTATAACTCTCACTGATTATTCTTACTATACCTTAACGTTTCTACTACTCTTAATATATACCATCAACTGTTTATTATCGCTCTACATTAAGGTATTTTATGCACTTTATACCATCAATTTAACTTAGTGCAGAGTATTGCCTGGCTTCCCTTTTAAACCCTTAGTGGAAAATCTGTCTTTTGCTTCCATTTCCATTTTGCTTATGCACAAAACAACGTTCAAAGTAAATAGTCAGCAGCTGCTTAGTGAAAAGTAGCAAAAAACTTAAAACATGTTTCAGCTTCAGCTCCAGCTCAAGCTTTTACCTACCCGCAGCAACTGGAAATGCAATTGCAGCTACAGCTGCAGCTGTTGCACAGTTGCAACAACAAACAAGGAAAAGTACAGGGCAATTTTTAAACCACACAAAGAGCTGGGGAAAATGTCATTGCCGTTTCCATTGTCAGTGTCAACACGAAACAATGCAACTAATTTGAGTCGGAAAACTCACTTTCTGTCTGTCATCAGGGGAATTGGGCTTGGGTCTACTTTCAAGATTTGGGTAACTGACATTTGTTAGTAATTAGTCCGAATTAGTGCAAAATTCTTGGCTACAGCGAAGGCTAAGTTAAATACATAACAGAAGGAGTCTGATGTTGCTTAAATCCTTCCAAAACTTTCATTAGCAGCACCTGAGAGCAGCTCATTATGCATTTAGATGAGGTGCAAGGGGCAACAGAATGTAGACAAAGGGCGAGCGCATTATACACGCATTATAAAAGCGGTTAACTAATGAAGGAAATGATCGACTAGGAGTTGCTCTGTATTGTTTTTTTAAAGTATATTCATGCAGGGATGCCATAAGTTGAGCTTGCTATATATACAAAATCTGTTTAATGTTGAATCTATAAATACAAACTGTATTCAAATCTATCTGTATATATATAGATATGTATATCTCTCATATATATGTATTTATACTTCAATCACTTTCTAGTATTTCTTTGTAAGTTTCTCTTATCACTTAACACAAGATCCTTTAGCTTATATATACAAAAGATATGCGCACATATATGCTCTCTCTACCTTTCACCCAACTGATGCAAAGAGTTCTATACGAAACTTAGACTTTGCTGCTATAGAAAATCCTTTTTCACTACTAATTAATTAAGCTCTGGCTGCCGCATGCACAGGATGTGAAGGTAAAGAGGATAACAAAACGCACTTCAGATTAAGGTGGGGTGAGGGTGGGGTGACCCTAGGCAGGCGCCTTTAAGTATAGGAGGCAACGTGTACGCACTGTGGCACATTGTTTGACATGATAACCGGCATCTTAACACCTGACATAATTAAACGTTTTGTCGTCCTGCGAAGAATGACGGCGTCAACTTCATAAGCGCGCGCTTGACCTTCGTGCAAGCAGAGACAAACTGAGGATATACATATGTACATATATATAGGTATATGTATATATATTTATATAAGTAAACACAGCACATGTGAGGCGTATGAGTGTGCACACATATGCATGGAAAGGACGCACAGGATACTAAAATGCGCTTATGAGTTTTGTGGTTGCTTTATAAAGCAGCAACAACAACAACAACAACAACAACAACAATAATAACTAACTTAAATATGCAAATATTTGCACAATGGCAGCGGGTAGCAACGGGTTGAGAGCGTGGGTAGCGACTGAAAGCCTTGTTGATGATACGACACTTGCAACACTTTACACACGACGTCTGAAGCAACCACAGCAGTGTTTATTATTTGTGGTCTTACCCGTTTTATGACATTTTTGTGGCTTCATTTTCTAGCCAACAAAATTGAATTATTTTTATTAATATTTATATTATAATACCAAATCTGATGTATAGCTTTTAATGATTGCAATTAAGATGTCTTTTTATGCAGCTGTGCCTGGACTAAGCTCCTTTTCGTACTTTTTATTGTTTTAGGCTAAGGGGGCGTGCCAAGGTCTTATCCTTATCAATGCGTCAAACTGTCTGACTGATATGGTCGAGAGAGTCGAGACCAAGCATTTGCTCTTAGTGCTGAAAGGCTAGCACTCTCTTCGTTCGAGCTATGTGCTCTTAGCTTGCACGCAGCTTTTCAACACGCTGCGTATGCCTGAAAAAGGTTTATGCAATGAGCTTTTAAAAAGCCGCCATAAAATGCCGCTAGGCGGCGCGAGTGACGGGCAGCCAAAGCTTTTACATTTTTGTTGTGCTTTTAACGGATTTTCAAAATGGGCTTTAAATTGCGTGGGACTTGTGATGTGCTTAGAGTCTTAAGGAAACGTTTTAAAATGATGAAAATAATATTAATAAATAATTATAATAAAATTTCAAAGGAGGACTATGTATATTCAGTGGTAAATGTCGTCTACCTCATGATGAAGAGTTATAAATTTGAATTATAATCTAAACAAAATATATTGCTATACATATTTGAAGTCTCAAAGTCGATACGCTGAATAATACGTTTCATTTCGAAGTTCTAACTTTTTAGTTCTCAGAACTATCTGAGTCTGAGATGAACATTAAGTTTAGGCAATGGAACTTCCAGAATAAGGAGTCTATAAATACTATATATTCTATATATACCCTTTTCTTTATATAACTGATTAATTTAGAAACAGCTGATACAGCATTCACAAATGCTCCCCTTTCATTTACTATTGTCAATCTCTTTCAAAGATATTGCCAATCCATTTCCAGTTAATACTGTCAGTGATCGGAAAATGTCAATCGTTTTTTTTTTTTCTTAACCGATGGCCAGACAGCGATATGGCAACACTGGCTCATTAGGCAAAAAGCCGTTGAAAGTTGTCATAGCCGCAATTTGTATCTCCAGGCGATCGATTCATTTATTGAGTTTAATTTAATTGGCACAGGTAAACAGTCAGTTAAAGTCAAAGCTTCAACCCTCCGCCCCTCACCAACCGGCCAACCCCTCGACATGCTCTGTGCTGCCAGCATTTGGTTTCCATAAAAGTTTAGACACACACAAAAACTGACAACAACCGCCCGCTGATCTCCCTCTCTCTCTCTCGCTCTGTCTACGTCACTGCCACCCTCGTTTTATATGGCAGCCCTCGGCTCCCTCCCTCTCTCACAAGCTCGCTATCTCTCTTCAGACATAACCCCTGTTGATCTGCGCATGCGTGGCGCGCATATTTCATGGCAAGGCGATAATTAATGCAACCAAAAACTGAAATACAAAGTGTCTCTTGTATTTGGTTTCTTGTTGTTGTCGCTTGTCGTTGCCCAAAAATTTTTTTATTAAATTTGTTAGTTTTTGTATATGGTGTGCGCATAAAGTGGCTTGATTGAGTATACTACGTATGTGTAGTAACTTGTAACAGTCTGCTTGAAGTACATGAAACTTTATTTTAATATTTACTTAATATTCATACTAATTTTTTTTCTATTTATGCTATCTGTAAAGCATATATAAATCTTGTCTATCCCCTGCTTATTTCAATTTGCAGGGTATTCGCCTTGCGCAGAGCATTTTCTTTGCCTCACGCGTTTCGCACTGAAATCTGTCAACGGCTGCGATTTCGACCATTGGCCAGATCGATCGGCAATAAGATGTTGACTTGGTCTCTGCCTCTCAGCACTCCCTGCCCCATGCTCCACGCCCCTCTCTCCCTCTCTCTTTATCTCTCTCTGGTTCCGTGGCATGTGCAGCTGATGATTTATTGGTGTTCGCCCGCTTTGGCATTTGACGCATTTGTGCAACATGCGTTTTGACATTTACCGCTGATTTGTGTGAAATTGGAAATAGAAATAGAAGAAAAAAAACACACACACTTTATTCACCGCGACGGCTGCCACTTGCCAGCGCCGCATGCCTGTTCTCTTAATTAGATGCAGATTCCAATTGCGATTCGAAATTTTTAATTTATAATTTATTATATGGACTGAGTTGGAGCAAACGACGTCTTGTGACTTTGGCGCCGGCGGCTTATTTGCGTGCCTTTTGTCTCAGCTGCTTGTGCGTGACATATAATGCCAAGCCCCCTTTGGCTTAGCCATCGAGTGGAGCATGGCTGTCCAGTTTTGCGGCAGGCCACAAAACCAGCTTGGTCAGCTAACGGCTTAGTGTGGCAGTCGCAGAAGTTAAACGTCGCTTAAGCAGTGCACAAGCCGCTAGCTGCAACTCTCGTGGCTTATTCAAATTGTAGTGCAACAGACACACACACACGCACGCACACAGTCAATTATGTTCATGTGTATAAGGCCAGCTAGCCAAAACTGCTAATAGAGATTGACCCAGGGGTTGACCAGGTGAGTTGTACGAACATTACTCGGCCCACAACACATTGCAAATGCTGTGCAATTAGCATTTAACTAATTGTTCCTGCAGACCCATTTGATAATCAGTGCCCTAATTGTATTGCGCAAGCACAGACCTAGCCCCAAACACACACACCCACACCCCAGACCCTACCATCTCCACCATAAGTAATGGGTATTCGCATTCATGGCGTTCAACGTTGCGTATGAGTTATATTTACATTTGATTTGAAGCTGAAAATTGCATTACGTTGCGCCCAAATGCAGTCACTGTGAATTCTCAACAAAATATGAAAATTCAATTACAAATACATACATTATGTGCCAGACCATTCCGAGAGAGCTGCAAATAGCATCAACACCAAAATATTTAATACCCAAAGTCATGTGCACAAATTGAATTCACATGCCAAAAGCAGACTTTACACACACACACACACACACACATTTATGTATATATACACATATACTTATACATATAGACATATACTCATACTTGCATATACATAAAATTGTTAATTTAATTTATTTATACAACATTTTATCAGCACTCGAACAGTTGCGAAACTTCATTAGGCCAATCAAGCAAAACAAAATTTCAAGTTGACTAAAACTCAAGTTTGCAGATGACTTTGACAGGGCACAAAAAATAGTATACATTTGAGGGTGTCTCCACAAGGATGAGAAAGTTATGTGCAAGGTTCATGAATATCAAAAAATATTTTTAAAATATTAATTAGAATTGATTGAATGTCGTAGCACGAAATTTTTATGTATATGTAATTAAAATTATGACAGCTGAAGCCTTAAGAATAGATAAAATTTATTTTCTAAAATAGTACAACTGAGAAATTTCATGAAATTTATTTGTATTTTTGTTTTTTACTAAGTACATAGCAAAGGTATTAAAAAATCTTTTCGAAAAATACTATTCTTAAGCATCTATAATGCAAATATTTGTTTAAACTTAACTTTTCCCGTGTAAATCAACTATTTCCTATAAGCCTATATTTCCTATAAGCCAAATATATTTCCTATAAGCTAGTTACAAAATAAATGCAAAACTCCCAAATATTGATAGTTCACAGTATAGAAAAACATATAGAAAACGCGCCCCAATTCTCAGCAAGCATATCACACGGAGCAAAATCCAAAAATATTTTCCATTTGCCGCGTAAGTAAGTTCCTTTAGCATAAATTTCTATGTTTGGACACACTTTGAAACGTTGCTTAAGCGGCTTTTGCATTGTTGTAAAATTTCCATAGCTTTGCATAGCTTGTTCACAAATACACACACACACACACACACAGACACATACATATACACAGCCACACCCACACCCACACAGGCGCTTACACCATGCCCACACAGCCCAAAGATAGCTCCAAGTTGTAGCTCATATTCGTGTCATCTTTGCTTCAATTAATGCTAATGGCTTGCCTCTTAAGTTGCTGCAGCTATATTCTGTGCATTTAATGAGCTCGCAGAGCCATGCCCATATTTAACGAGCTGCTGGCCGCCCTTCAGCTGCCTTCAGCTGCTGTGTAATCTTATGCTCGCTTTGTTTGCTCTAAATATAACTGATTTTGTTTTTGTTATTCGTCTCTCTCTCATTGCAGGTAAGTCGCACAAATATTTTGCCACTTAACGTTCGCAACAGCGAAATCCCTTCGCCCAGAGACCAAGAGACCCAGAGATCAGCCCCTGTTGTTAGGCTGCTTATATTTAGCATTGGGTAAGTCTGCCGCGAAAAGCAAATGCCTTAAAATACATACGTCGAGAGCCAGCGAGCAAGGAAAAACAACAAATGCGGAATCAAGACCCAATGAACGGCAGTGAAAAGGAGAGAGTGGGAGTGGGAGTGGGAGTGGGTGTGGGAGTGGGAGTGAGCGAGAGAACAAGAGATAAAACACTTGTAAAACTTACGGAAACAGCAGTTGAGAATTGCTGTTGGGTCACCCCAAAGAGGCGCTAAAGTTTTTCCCTTTTTTCTATAGATTTTTATACCCTGAACCCATTGAAAATGGGAAATCAGGGTATAATGTTTTTGTGAAATGTATGTAACAGGCAGAAGGAGACATCGCAGACCCCATAAAGTATATATATTCTTGATCAGCTCGATGAGCTGAGTTGAAATAGCCCTGTCCGTCTGTCCGTCCGTCCGTCCGTCCGTCCGTCCGTCCGTCCGTCCGTCCGTCCGTCCGTCCGTCCGTCCGTCCGTATGAACGCAGCGATCTCGTAAACCACAAAAGCTAGATATATGAAATTTTCAGAGAATACTCGTCTATAGCCTACGCAGTACGAGTTTTTTTTAGATTTTCGATAACTCATCCCGTTTCCTTATTATCGATAAAAATCGAAACCTTTTCTTCTATTAAGCATACCGTAAGAGCTAGAGACTCCAAATTCACTGTGTAGATCCGTGTAATGAATGCGGACATTTTGAATTTTTTGGATTTTGGATGCCACGCCTCCTTCGCCCCCAATTTGCAAAATTCGTATTTCAAATACTAGAGACTTGTGCTTTGGCAAATACATACATATGAATAACATGATTACGCTACGCAAGTTTGATTAAGAAAGTCAGTCCACAAAAAAAGTTATTAAACATTTAGTTTCCCATACAATAGGCATATTGTAGCCCAAGCGCAGTCGCTGCGTCAGCTGCGCAGTCAGCAGTGTGTGTGTGTGTGCGTTGCTCGCAATATTTGTATATGTAAAATAAGCATATAATGTTGGGAAGATTGGATCTTCGCAGGGTTCAGGGTATCTCGTAGTCGAGCCGTCTCGACTAGAGCACTCTTACTTGTTATGCCAGAACCTGGTGCTTATACTAATTTATATGGCTTATATAGGTGGGTTTCCGCGTACATACATATATACATATATATATATATATATGTGGTCGCTTTAGGGGTCGTCTTGTTGAATTTCTTTTCATTTGTTTTGTTCGGTGTATTAGCAGCCAAAGGGCAGTGGGTGGCAACCTGTTGAAGTTCGCGGACTGCGGCGCCAAAAAGTAAACAACAACAAAAATATGAAACGCTCCGAATGTCTGGCGGCAGCAATACAAAAAAAAAAAAAATAAAATAAAAGAGCGAGAGAGCGTTGGCCTGAGAGTGAGTAACAGTGTCGTAGAGTGAGAGAGGAATTCAGCTAAAGCTACACAAAAAGCGGGAAATCTAGCCAAGGCTATAACACTTCTGTCAACGCATAAAGCTCTCTCAAAAGGAAAAGCTTTTCATAAACACTTATGGTTTTCCTTTCCATTGGATCGCAATGAAAATAACTGGCTTTGTGCTATGTTAATAAAGTTTTATTCCTAGAAATTTTAGTATTCACATTTTAAAATGCTGGAAGATATATATAAATAATATTCATAATACTTTTTAAAGTCAAGATTAAATATTAATATTTCAGTATCCTAATTAAATTTAATGATATTTTTAACTCCATCATTTTTTAAGTAAGCAGCAGAAAATAACTTTGTTTACATACTAAGGATATTGCTAGTAAATATTAAGCGCACAAATAAATTTGTACTCAAGTTTGAGCTTTAAGCTTTATATATTCCTAACTACAATGGTTAGTGCTGCCAAGTGAAAGCTTTTTAAAAAGCACAGTTGCTATAACGGGAAATTTGCATGAGGCAAAAGAAAAATTGCCTGTTCAAGTTGCCTATCTTGCTACCTCTCCCACATTCTCTCTCTCTATCACTCTCTCTCTCTCTGTCAGTGCCTGGCCCCCTCTCTCCCTTTTCCTTCACTTTGGCTCTCACTGTTTATCCGCGCGCAGATTGAGAGCTTTGCATTTTGGACGGGTTGCTTGTGCTTGGGATGTTTGTGCTCTGTGTCTGTGGTGCAATAGCGAGAGACTCGATATCTGTCGTCTCTGTGATTCTATATGGCCACAAGTGGCTCGCCGTCGACTGCTGCTGTCTGCTGCCTGCTGCTGGCGTCGCCGTTGCCGTCACCGTCGCTGTCGCTGTTGTCGTTGCTGTTGCCGTTGCCGTAACTCCGAAAAATCCAGTTCCAGTTTATCCCCAGCAGGCAGCATGTGCGGACGTTGTCGTCGTCGTCGAGGTTGTCGTTGTTGTTGTTGTCGTTGTCGTTATTGCTGTCTTCGTAGCTGGTCTAATCGCGTCGCGTCTTCGACTGTTGTTGATGCTGCAACATAAGCCGCATTCGTCGATCAAATAAACAGATCAACAGATCGACAGATCGACTCGCGATCGGTAAATTCACACAATAATATCAAATTAACTGCAAACATCTCAACATCCCAATAAAGTGTGAAATTTAAATCAAATCAAATTCAAATTCAAATTTCTTGTGCATGATTACGTTTCATTATTGTTATCGAGTGTGCATTGTGCGCGCCTACTTAATTCTACTTCTTAATTTCTACATTTCTCATTAATCATCCACAATTTTACCATTAAATATATGCAGACGAAGCTATGAGTGAACTGCTATCATTATCACTGGACACACACCTTGTTATTGTTGTTGTTATTTTGTGTGTTGATTAGCTGTGCTTATCACTGGATTGTTGTCTATGGTTTCGTTTATGACACCGCGCCCATTTAGCTCCAGTGCCCAATTTATGTTCAATCCAATATGCCAAGTTTATGCAGTTTATCTATTCAGCCTAAAACAAAAAACATCAACAAGTTGTATTTATTTTTAAGAAATATTTTCACCTATTCTCGGGCATGACAAATGTGGCATTTTATTTAGCATCATCATAAAAATGATTGGTGAACATTTTGAAAGCGATGAATCAAGTGTCAGATTTTTATTAACAGAATTGCTAATTAAATTAATGGTCTAAGCATTTACTTAGGCCGCGCAACGCTCATACGCCCCAATGGCTGGTTCGTTGCTCATACGACGCGTTGTCTGCGCTGTCAAACCGTAACAATTACCAAACAGATTTGGCTCATTTGACGTCTTTATATTCATCATCTGTAAATACTGCGAGGCCATCAAATCAATTTAGCACTCGGCGCTCCATCAAAAATGTATACAAATGATTAGCATCGATTTACATTTATCTTTATGTGTATTTGCCCAGCCGCCATGAAATCATAAAAGTTCAACAATTTAATGTAAAAACGCATAAAAATCAAATGTACGAAGCAATTCGAGTCACATGTACTGCGCATTAACGAGGTGGGCGGCAGGGCGCACATATTTTGAGATATTTTATCGCATAATTTGCAACGTACGTGTTTCTATTGCCAAAAAAAAAAGAAAGAAATATGTAGATATACAGATACTTGTATAAATTTATATATATAAAATATATATATATATATGTATAAGTGTATATATATTTATATTTTTCTTCAAAAAATTAACGAAGCAGTAATAATTCGTATTATTCAGCTTAATATATGTTCTTCGATATTTTAATGCAATAGGAGAAAGGTGCTTATATATATTTGTATATTGTGAGGGAGGAGCTGTCTAAGTAAAGTTTAAATACAAATTTTTTAAGCTCTATAGATAGATAGAACTTAGAATACATAAAACTTTGAGCTGAGCTCAAAGCAATAGCTATTTTAATAATCTATATAATTTGTAGACATTTCACGATCTATGAAATACATTTAATCAATTTATATTTCTTTTAAAGTTTATAGATTTTATATTAATGTATTATATACTTAAAAGAATCAGCGAAGCAGTAATAATTCCAGTTACTTGACTTAGTATAAGATATTCTTACATACTTCAATTCACTTAGATTGATTTACATTCACATTCATTGCAGATCAACAGAGTAAAAGAGAATTTAAATAATTTTTATCAAGCCTTACTAAACTACATACAGATTTGAGCTGTGTTTAAGATGCTCGAAGCTTTAATATATATATTGAAAATATATTTATATATAAATATATTTGTCAAGATCTCATAGCCTTTATACATTGTAAGCATTTTGACATTGATTTACTCAATTCCTATTTTGGAATACTATTTTAATTGCTAATTTTTAATGTGTTTAGATATTGTATTCTTCCACAATACATACAGAATATAATATTTTAATAACAGCGTAAAATGTTGCTTAAAAGTAACGACTTGCAAGTTAAATATATATACTATATATATATATATATATATGTATATATATTTTAAATGTGGCCAAATGCTACGCTGCATTCCGTCGCCGACTGCGCAAATTGTTTGTATACAAAACCGAAAAAAATTAGTTGCGCGGCAATTTGTTTTTTTTTTTTGCTATTTTCTTTGACTGCAAACCAAAAAAAAAAAAAAAAAACTACCTCAAACGCTGATCAAAGCTAACTGCGCACCGGACGCACGCGTCGCAGTCGCAGCTGACGTCGACGTCGCTGTCGCATTCGCCGAAGTCGTCGTTGCTGCCCAAAAACATTTTGTGTCTAGCCGAAAATTCACAACATTTGCATTCAGCCACACACACCTAACGGATGCAATATCAACAAACGCGCGCGCAGATACAAAGATACAAAATGTTTATTTCTATTGGCGCTGCGCACGTTTTCTGCGTTTACATTTACCGACGTCACAAGA
Source organism: Drosophila nigricruria (assembly GCA_037075265.1). Taxonomy (NCBI): domain Eukaryota; kingdom Metazoa; phylum Arthropoda; class Insecta; order Diptera; family Drosophilidae; genus Drosophila; species Drosophila nigricruria. The sequence goes on along the minus strand of JBAMCI010000150.1, from coordinate 16,621,227 downwards.
CCAAAACCAGACAACGCTGTCGGCAAAAAAAAAAACAAAAAACATATAGAAAAAGATATAAAAAAAATTGTTAATTGCCCGCATGGCAATTGTCAACCAACTGCCCCCCCCAACACACACACACACATCCCCCCCACGCGACGCACAAAAAAGCTGAAACTCAACTTAAAAAAGATTTTTTGTTGTGATTGCGATTGCATTTGCAAAAATTTGTCTGTCTGCCGTGCTGTGTCTATGACATGAATGTTTGTGGCTCTTGTTATTTGTTATAGTTGTCTTTTTCTAATTTGGATTATTGTTAGATGCCAAGCCAACGACCAACTACCAGCTCGAGATGCGTGTTGGGCTTCCACAGTATCTGTCAGCTGAATCGATGCCAGCAACAGCCACACTATGAAGTATGTCTTTTTCAATTGACTTTTTTGTTTTCATTCATTCATATATGTGGTTGTTTGTGACAGCTAATTGACAAGCCCGGGGGATCAATTAGGCTGCGTTAGCTCACAGATTTGAAAGCAATGCAATTGCCCGATTTTGGTTACCCTTCGTGTGACTTTTAAGTCCGGCGACTTGGCACTCGCGAAATGCCAAAAATGCTTAACCTACATTTTAAAATTATGAGCCAAAAACCGCAACACGAGACAACAACAACAAAAAAAACTCATTAAATTTTATGCAACCCAGCTGCAAGGTACACGCATCAAAATGGATACAAATGCTACAAGCGTTTACAACAAAGTATTGCATTCGAGGCACATCAATTTGCAATGCCCATCCATAAACTGGACACACTGGACCCGTTCCACCAAAAAAAAACACGCACATCGCTGAAAGATAACGGAAGACGTTGTTCCTCAAGTCGAACCGACGACGGACAGACGGACAGCCGGGCAGCGACAAACAGGCGCAGATACAGGCCATTTAATTAAATGCGCTTTAAGCTTTTTTTGGGCTACTGCGGCAATTTCTTATTTAATTTCACCCAAAATGAGTTTCATAAATTGGTAAAGCAGCTTGCAAACGTCTGAAATTAGTAGTAAATATATATTTTAAATATATATTTATATGTATATCTGATTGTTCAATTATATTAGACAAAACAGCTCACCATATACGATCTATCATAATTAGTTTTTGAATATATTTCAAAATAAAAGATTTATGCATTTTACAAATAATTTTTTCTAAATATTTTTAGAGCACCCTGATTTCATTTTAGATGCTTAAAATATTTTAACAATTTTTTTTTACAATTATTAATTTTTGCTTTTACTTAAAGGGAAAACCAAAACACAAAACTATATAAGTTTTCTATTTTTTCACTCATTAAAACAATTTATTAAAATTTATAAAATTGTTAACAAACTTCCAAGCAAAAGCTAATTACAAGAAATTTCGTTTAAATATCTCAATCTCAATAGCTTATTAAAATTCACTTATTTAGAGTATCCAAATCATCGGCTTGTCATTCATGCAATTCATCTTCCACTTTCGTTCAAGTGCAGAGCTCACAAAAATTATTTATATATCGACGATAATAAAAAAAAAAAATGTTTTTAAGAACCTGTTTCTGCTGATGGCACCCGAAAAAATGCCGATATGAGCCTGGACCACTCGCAATGCCCTCAAAAAAAAATGTATTAAATGATGTTAACGATGCCCTTTGGGTGTTAATTACAAGTGCGATTTAATCTGAACAATCGACTGTCATTAAGTGTAGCGAAATGATCCGCAAATGTGCTAATGAAACTGACGAACCTTGAAAAATCACAGCCAGCCCAGACCAGACCAGACAGAAAAAGAAATCAACAAATCTAAAAGCAAACAGAACGAACATGGAAAATTTTATAAAAAAAAAAAAAATAAGAAAAGTTAAGAGAACTTCGCACAGATTCATTCATTCAATTAGCCAGCCACAACAGCTTTTTTTACTATAATATAAACAGGCCAAATGTCGCCCATATACAAAAACAAGGAAAAAAAAACTTGTGTTTATAGATAAATTTAGACGCAAGAGCGAACATAAAAACAGAGAGCAAAACAATTGTATTTTGCCACCGAGAGCACAAACACAACACAGCAAAATATTTGAATATGCAAAGTAAGGCAATGATCAAAAGTTAAGCAGCGGGCGGGAGGCTAAGCGGTCTCTGCCTGAAAAACTCTCTCAAAAATTGAACGTGTGCCATTTCATCTGTTGGGTTTCCTTTGTTATCAGCTTCGCATACCCTGTTCAAATTGAAAATAAATATAAGAGAGGTTGATGAAAGTGTATATGACAGTGTGAGAAATTATTATACTTTTCTCGATAAGAAAGACATGCCAAAGGCTTGTCATATCTGTCCTGAAACTGAAAGAACTAAATATACTCGTCATCTTTAGTAAACCATTTCTTATTCAAACTATTTCAGTTTTTAATACTTTATGCCAAAATTATGAAATTAAAAAAAAATCTCATACATTATTCAGGCAATAGAGAGCAGATATATTATATATTTATATCTCATCAGCTTCACAGTTTATAGGATATCTCTTAGTCTCCCTGCTTTCTGCCACTTACACCATTCTCACTTATTTTAACTTGTCGTCATGTAGATGTCGTATCTATTGTTTTGTTGCCATATCGCATTGTCTATCGCCATTGTTTGATATTATAGGACGGTCTGGGGGCGGTTTGGGTGCTGATGAGCCATACAATAGCTGACAGCTATAAAAATTAAATGCCTCTTTGAGCAATTTGATTGACTGACACAAAGCCTACCCAATTTTGGCAGGTGCCATCAGAACAGGTAGGCAATTGCTGTCAATTGGCTTAAAAACCCTTTCGACGCCAATTCGCAATTGATGTGCAGAAATTTGAATGATAAAATATATGTTTTAAGTATATATTTAAAGAATTTGATGAGCATAGCAGGAGGCTTTAAAGTACTAATAAGAAAGTAAGTCAGGGTTAAAAAACCCAAACATAATCGTCTCTTATCGAAAGTTGTTTATAAGAGATATTTTGCTTACATAAAAAAAGATTCAGGTTTCTACCAATATTCAAAAATGAATTAATATAAAGTATGAAAATAGAGCAAACTTAACAGCTCATCGGATTTAGTAAAAGATAATAACTTTCTGTTAACAAAAAATTCTGTTGAGAACAAAATACCACAAATATTTATATTTATTTATGAGACATGAATATCTCAAATAAAATAATTTGTATTATTTAAGCAGGCTTTAAGCGGAAATCTCTTATCTTATGTTCAAATCGAACATAATGACATTTAATAGGCTTTGGCGATCAGCCCCAAGACTGTCTCTCGACAGTTCCATTCAATCTAATCTCTGACAGCAGAGGCTTATAAGTAATACGGTAATACAGCAACTCCCACACTTTGCCATTTCACTTTAGGCTGTTCCTTGGCCACAAACTTGTTCAAACAAGAGCGAAACGCATTTCAGAAACACCTGTCCAAAAATATATGTATATATATGTATGTACATAATGATGGCCAGGACACGATTTGAGCCCAGGCAGGCGTGAGTTGCATGACAAACTTTGATTAGCCGTTGCTCTTCTCTCGGCCAAGCTGTCAGGCCATAACGACAGCTCTTTAATGATGAATCGCTATTTAAGTTTTCGCAGCAGTCACTGCATTTGCCCAGGACTAAATCAAATTCCCGCCCTCATTTGGCCATGTTAAGTGACTTAAGTGTCGTCAAGAAGTTTTTGGCTCTTTGTTTTTTTTTTCTTCTGTTGTTTTATTTTATGCGAAGACTTAGCACTCTTTGTTTTTTTTTTGTTTTTTTATTTCTCTTTTTTGTCGTCGGGCGCTTATCTAATCAATAATCACGAAAAATGTCAAAATAGCAAACGTGCAAAATCTGTGGGGACATTGACAGCAACAAGGACGAGCCCCAAAGGCCCCATAGCCCCACAGTCCTGCTTACTGTAGTGAGAACGAACGTGCTCGGGCCTTAAAAACAAAACAAACAAAGGCAAAAATCTGACAAAAGTTCATTGTGTGTGTGTGTGTGTGCGTAAAACTTTTAAGCAAACAATTGTTGGCTGACTCTCGACAGCCTAATAAAATCAACACACACCAGGGCTGAGCAGAGCAGAGCAGAGCAGAGCTAGTAACACGCATTCGAAAATTGTCAATATTGATGGCTCTGCTGCTGCTTGATAATGGCTTTGGTGGTTTTTCGCACCACCGAAATTTGATAAAGTTATTTGGGCATGACATCTTTCTGTGGCTTCACTCCTGCACATTGCGAAATGGGAGTCGGTTAATGACATTTGAAATTCTGTTGCCAATGCCAATGCCAATGCCATTGCCAATTGGCCAAGTGCACAGTCCAGACACGTGCAGGCCTTATCGCAATGTTTCTCTTTTATGCAGTAGCCAATCGAATATTGATCTGTGATATGTGAACATTTTATGCACAATCCATAATGAATGAAAATTGATTGAAATATGGAGACGTAGAGCAAAGGAATAAACTTTCAGCAATGTCTTGGTTTCGCTGGCGATGCTTGGATAGCTCATCCTTACTATCTTGTTCTGATGATCATGTAACTCGTATCTTTCTGTAACTCTCTTTCTCGTATCTTTCTCTTCAAACTATTTCACAATTTCATCCAGTTCAACACAAACTGTTTGCATTTAAAGCTTTAAAAGCAATTACTAAAATAATCAAAGTCGCTTCAACTTCAATGCCTATCTCAGTTCAAATTCATAGGCGTATATTTTACTTATCTTGTGCAATGGAAAGCTAAAGTTTCTTTTTCCTAAATAACGCACACGTGAGTGCTTCACAAGTCAAATAGAAACAAAAAACTTTGTCCACATTTACTCTGCATGGCAAGCTGTTAGAGCCAAGTCGTCTTCCGATTGTGATGCACTACTAACAATATGTTTGCTTGGGCTCTCGAATCAGGGGCGCCATAAAACCCAACACAAATAGACACAAAGGACACGCCTGCCAAAAATCAAAAACTTTACCCAAATGCTCTATTTTCTATGCCCACACACACACACACACACAATTGTATTTGTATGTGTTTTGGTTTGCCAACTTTTTGCTGACAATTTGCAACTTTTGACGTCGCAAACGTTCTTTTCATTCATTGCTCTTTTATTATTGTTATTGTTTCTGGTATTTTTTTTGTTATTTTTTTGCATCCTTACAAAACGGTTTCACATTTCAGCGCGCCCAGAGAGCTATGCAGCATTGTTGGTTGCCTGCCAGGCGCATGACAGTCGCTCTAACCCCAAACCGAGTGTAACTGAGCCTCCGTCTGGCGACCATAATGTTTGGGTAAACTCATTTTAAATTTCAGTATACTGTATTTTATTTTGACAACAAAATGCACGACCCGCAAATTTGCGGCAACAAATGTGCCCACCCACACACTAAACATTTTGCCAAGCGGCTTTTCACAACTTTCTAAAGGCCAACCACCATCTGTGTGTATTAATTAACCATATATATTCACAAATTGTTATCATATGAAATAAGTACGTTCTACCTTTTTAGTTAGAGACTTCAAACAAGTTCTTTGAATAAGTATACGCATTGATTAAACTAATAATGTGATTTCCATTTCAAAGGTCAGTTAAGGGAAATTAAGTAATTTTGAGAAATTTTCACTATTTTCCAAAAACAGATTGTCAGGCAATTAAGGCTTTTCACAAGCATCTGATAGAAACATTAAATCAAAGAATTTATATATTATATTTAATATTTATGTGTATGAAAGCTAACCAAACAAGAGTGATACCACTTGCAACAGCTATCATTTAGCAGTTGTTTATTTTATTAAATATATTTAACACTCAAAATATTTAAAAAGATTTGCCATTTAATAAAAAAACTGACTTACGCTTCTAGATATATATAATAAATATATAATAAAAATTAAAAAATCCCTTGAAGTTGTGAAGAAGAAGCTTAAGAAATTTATTCTCTCAGCCTTCTCAGGCATGATTAGATTATTTTCTTTGACACTTTGGAAGATATGGAGACGGTCCTGAGTTGCTATTTCATATACAATTGCATGAATTTCTAAGCTAAACGCTTATATAGGATATTTGCCAGTCGACCATTTGCAACTATATCAAATTTACAAATTTTGTTTCTATTACATCGCTTTGCGGTTTTTGATGCTTCTTTAATTAGCAAAAACTTCGTTGCGGGACAGCTGTCATGCTGTTGTTGCTTTGTTGTCCTGGGACCTAAGGCAGGTGCCCGTTGTTTGGCCACGACGCTCATTTGAATTGCTAATCATTTGATTTTTTATGTATAGGCAGAAAAGAAATACCAGAAAAGATGCGCGCGCGTCTAAGAACTTTTTAATGATGCTGCAGCCAAAGTGTAAAGTTTGAAAGTTGAAAGTCAAAACAAAAAGTAGAGAAAAAATGTAACTCTAATTTGGATTTAATTAATGCGACGTTGCTGCTGCTGCTGCTGTTACTGCCACTGCCAAATGCAGCAAAGTGGCGTCCGCAAGGGAAAACCTGCATGGGATTTGTCGAAACTACTTCAGACTTGGATACAAAGTTGTTGGCTGACTGCCAAAAGGGGCACTGTTCTGCACTGTTCAGCTGTTCAGCTGTTCTGCTCCAAGGCGATAAACCAAGTAAGGCGTCAAAGCAAACGCTGACGCTCTGCGATTACAGTGGGCGGCGACATCGGCATACACAGTTGTGTGCTGTGCCGTGAATTGTGCACATAAAACACAGAGGGCGAAGGCGAACAGTGTTGCAAACGTTTGCAAATACGATGCAACTTCTCAGCTTTACAACTGGGTTCAATACAAAAATCATGACCGAAAATTGTTACACAAACTTTGTAGCACTGCAGCAGACTATGAAGTATCCTGCCCGCATGGATTGCCAGCTAGTAAAACAATCTTAATCTCTCTGTAAGACTTTGTAAGCGCGTAGGTTAGTGAGGTGAAGTGATTGGTCGCTCGTAAGTAAAAGGATTTCTCTAGGTTTAATGTTGTGATTCAAGTGGTCATTCAATCATGTAAACGTTGAAGTTGATTGCATGAAAAAAGAAATGTCTCATGCTTATAGTCTGCGTAGCTAGTCATGGGAAGTGCATACAAATCAATGTTTCATCAAGGATTTCTAAGCACTTAAATAAATTTTATACAAATTTAAGCTTATAAATAATATTCAAAATTTTCTTACAAAGTCAGACAAGGCTTAAATTAGTTCTTTATTCATGCAGTATCCATCTGTTTAACGACTTACACTAGTTTTTGTATAACTTATTCAACTGAATATAAATAGCAAAGAAGACGTAAATCGGGTTTTTATTGTTTAACCTTTTTGTTAAATGGATATCATTTTATGTAATACCAGCTCGACTACAGTCTAGGCCTCATTTTGCACATACATGATTCTGCTTTCAGCCCAGTCGCTAATAAAGTTGATAAATGGCAAATGGCTTGGGCCTAAGCGTGGCCCTGGACCTGCCTGCTCGCCTGCTCGCCCGCCTGCCTGCCAGCCTTCTGATTCTGTGTAACCTCTGAGCGCCATTTTGAATTTCACGCCATTAGATGTGGGCAAATGTAGTAAGATTTGAGAAATTGCGCATCATTAGAGGCAGACAGGCCAAACGGTGTCGAGTGTCGGCTCTCGAGTGATTCGGCAAAGTCATCAACAGCTGAGGCAGTACTGGAGGCGCCTTCCGCACTTGCCAGCTCCTCTTTATTTACCCAGCAAAAAGTCGCAACTTTCGAAACATGTATGCTCAATATAAATACAAAGCAAATATGTGGCATATTGCTTATACACTTATACACAGACATGGGCATTGCCTGGAATTCGCTGCGAAGCAAATAAACGTAGGCGTTCGTTCGGGCCAACTGGGCAGGGCCAGTCAGAAGTTGGCACATTTGTCAGCCGTTTGTCAGCGCGCTCAACACGCGCCATGACGTTCTTGATTTTCCGCCGCATAACGTACTCGTCTGTGACGTAACGTGCTTCTAGACTAGGCAATTACACCCATAGCCTCTCCCCCCCAAAAAAAAAATCAGTTGAAAATAAATATGGTACCCCACCCTCAATTCAATTCCGCTGGCAACTTGATCAAAGTAACTGCAATTTAAAAAAGAAATACGAAAATGTTGCTGCCTACCCAGCCATGAAATATAATCACATTTGTGAATGTGGTTCAGGTTATTCAAAGTATTTCAACTTGTGCACAAACTTCAATTTCAGCATTTGCACACTTTTAGATTGCGCATACGCACCGCTTGCCAGTCGAACTGGCAAATTTCCAATCAGGAAAAAAAAAACTTTCCCAAGAATCAGCACACAGTCAACTTTTGTGCCAAACAAAGTAGTTTTACCAAAGAGACGTTGTGCAACTGCAACGGCAACGGCAATTGCAACTTCAACTGCAGCGCCTTAGCTTCTAGATAGCTTGAGGGGGAAGTTCCGCCATTGAGATGCAATGATACAAGCTGATCTTTTGTATTTGGGTATTGGATTGGAGCTTGAATGGAACTGAACATTCAGGGCGTAAACAATTTATGTATAAGATAGATGGATAGATAAATAGATAGGAGATGGGTAGATAGAAGATAAATAGAGATCTTGAAATACATTTTTATATGTACAAGTATTTAATACTTAAGAGTCTTTCTGCAAGGATTTTAATATTTATTAAGAAACAGAAAGACTAAAGACTTTTCTGTTAATATAAGAATATATTTCTTATTTATTAATCTCTTTCCCAGTAAAATGTTGTTACTTTAAGCCAGTGTCATTGCATAGGTAACAAACAATTAGACAAAGGTGCTGCCGCAACATGCAAAAGCGTTGCAAAAGCAATGCAAAAAGTTGCAAAGCGACCTAAAAACGTGCCACATCAACGTTTCTTTGATTTTGCTTGCCTGAATGTGCTTTCCGCACAAATGAATGGTCGAAGTCGAGAAGGCAAGGGATAGCAAGTGCACCGGGGCGCCACTAAACATTTTCAGTCAATTGTGCAAAAACAAGCAAAGTGTTGAAGAGTGGCTCCAACGGGGCCGATAGTCACATGAATTCACTGCAGTAACCGAGAAGGAAGAGCATACTTAGGACTGGGCTATGGGTTGGCTCCAGAGCTGGGGGTCAGCCGGGCGTTGGTTAGTTAGTAGCAACAGCTGCAAATGTAAACAGAATGAGGTCAGTTCTAGTGGTGTTGCATGTTGCTCGGGCATTAGGGCAACTGTTGATAGACGTTGGCTACTAATCACCAACTGTACTGGATACCCTGGCACATCTACATATACACACAGTCAGTCACAACGAGGAACAGACAAGCCACATGCAAATGAAGCCACAAAATGACTTTTAAGTTGCTTCTGACCCATTCACTGCGCCAACTTATTTGCTTGTGTGCGCTGGCGCCAGCACTCTGTTATGTCCTTTAGCAAGAGGATATTACAAATTTGTTATCATGTTTTGAATCTCTCGTCTAATTAGTAACCTTCACTTGTCACTCTCGCTGGACGGGTGTGGACAAGCTAAGCGAGATGTGAAATTGAAATATATTATATACTCATATATTAGGGATGCAGGGTATCTTAGCTAAGCAAATCTGATATGAAATCTATTAAGCATATAGAGTATCTTCTAGCTGTTACTTGTACTCATAAGCACAGCCTATATACCTTACTTTAAAATACTTTTTCTATCAACTCTTTCTTCTGCATTCCAGTAACTATTTATTATAGCCTGCTCTTGCGCATACTGCGTATGCTATAAATTATAAATATGCTGCGTCATTTTGATGCGCTGTGACAGTTTTGTCGACTGCGCTGCCAGTATGAAAACCATCCTTTCTACTTGTCCTTCCTACCAATTAATTGTCAATTGCCGCACACTCATACAGCCCTCTGACGCCCCTTTCATCTACTGCACATGTTTGCTGGTGAAATAAAGTCATAAAACGTTGCCCCAAAGTCAACAAAATGCGGTAGGCAGGCGACAGTCGGCTGTGGCAGGGCAGGACAGGGCAGGGCAAGGCGAAGTGGTGCGAGCTGGTGAAATGCAAACACAACCTGCGAAAAAGCACGAGACAAAGTTTTTTCATTTTGCTGCGCGCTTGTAAAGTACATACAACATTTCAGCAAGGATCCACCTCCGGCCCCAGCCTCCTCCTACTACAGCTTAAAGATGCGAGTACGCAGTGCGAGCTTTTTTCACAATTTATTTATGTGTTTAATAACGACATCATCAGCATGTAAATACACACACACACACCCACTCACACACACGCACACACACAGCACTTCCGCCGTGTTGAAGTGTGGAGGCGCCTACTCCCAGGCGAGAGTAATAAAAATGTCGCTGATTTGACAATGTGCCGTATGTCGTGTAGCTGTGAAAGCACATCCTCTCTGCTACCTTCCCATGACAGAGGTCTATATATTATGCATTAATTTTGGATGACTTTAAGCCCGCCATGGAGTGACTCTCATGAAAATTACATTAATAAAGCAGACAACTCATTTAGTCAATGCCAGACTCATTTCCTCATTTCCTGGCTTAGCCGTCCCAAGGCAAAACAATCATCAAGCTGTTGCGCCGAGCAACTAAGCACAACAACATATCCTGCCAACGCCACGCCAATACGCACTCATCGCTTATGCGTCAATGGCACAAAACGGAGCAAACAAACATTGGCTATAAATAAGCAGCTAATAAGGATAATTGCCTGCTTTACAAATTGTCCCTCTCTGACATTCAAAGTGCCTGCCGCCCATACCCGAGAGAGTGAGGGAGACTGAATGAAAATAGGGGTCTGATGCCGGCTGCCGGGTGTACAATTTTTGCCTATTTGTATTGCACACATATCTACAAGTCAAAATAGCAATAAATTGCTTAAGAAAATTGCGTGACGCTAAAAGAAAAACGAGCCGAGTAACGCCAGCCAGAAAGCCGCAGTTTTCGCAACATATGGCAAGTGGGCAAGTCCTGTGAAACGCATATGTATTTCGACTAGATGTGTGTGTGTAGATACACACACACACACACACACTCTCACACATCTACATATTTATGAAAGACAGCCTTATTTATGGTCGTGCGGTGCGGCAAATTAATAATGCGACTTTCTCATTTGCTGGCTCGCAGTTTCTGTAATATGTAAATAGAATTTGTGCGCTGACTGCAACTAAACCGCAGCTGCTCTTTCACAACAAACAGACAGAGAGAGAGAGAGAGAGAAATGGAGACTGACTTAAGCTAGGTATGCCCCATTTAAAGTCTGCATACTATAAATACAAAATGAGCGGAATTTCTTATTCAGTCAAGTGGACAGTTTTACTATAAATACATTTTTAAAACATACAAACAATTAGACTAAGCAAAGGGTAAGGCAAGATTGCGACAAATCAGTTCAGTTCATTGGTTGTCAGAAAATCGATGACACAATGAATATTGTATATTGATTGAAAGTAAAAAGCATTTACATGTTTTTTTTTTAAATCAATATTTAATTTAAGAAAAATATATATATATTAAATTTGTATGAGATATCTCAGGCAAGTGTGGGGGCATATAGAATAAATTATTAGAATTTATACACATAAGACTTTTCGATGAGCAGAAATACTTTTTGGTATTTTTATACTATTAAAAATATTTGTTTTTGGTATTTACATTTGTTTTTTTTTATATTTATATATTAATAGTTTATTTTTTTAATGCCAGCTAATAAACCGTCCCGGTATATTTTTTTAGGGATTTTTATAAGTAATCACAAATAAATCTTCAAGTTTATATTTGCGTAAAGCACAAATTTTTTCAACGATCAACATTGCTCGGACTTCTTGGAAAAACAATTTGCAATTGAAATTCTGCTTTGATGATGATGAAGACAAATACACAAAACACACAAAATACACAAAACATAGCAAACTTGTCCAGTTGACTTCTCGGCCTGGGCCTGGGCCTTGTCACCTCTCTGGCTTCCTTTCACATGTCCTTATGCTTTTGACGGCCCCGAATGCTAATGAGCCAGCCAAGCAGCTTTCTCCATCTGCCTCTCTCTCTCTCTCTCACTCTCGCTATATATAAATATTTATCTTTCTTTCTCTCTTACTCTCCGGCTGTCTTCCTCGTGTCCTTCGTTGGCAGTTTTTACTGAAGCGAACAAATTTATTGCATACTTCCTGTCCTTAAAAGCAAAGGCCTCACAACTTTGTATATTTGTATAGTGTTTGTAGCTAGGTATATATATGTCTGCATATGTATGTTCGTTTGTCTGTATTCAATTACATGGACTATGGCTATTGTTTGTTATTGCATACATCGATCGAGACGATGGCAACCGCCACGTTTGATTAACGAGTTCCAGTTTGGAGTCCTGCGCAACATTTTTCCAGTGATTCGCATCTAGCGGACTTTAACCCATCCTTCAGCCTTTGCCTTATGCGCTGCTGGCGTCATGCTGGCGCCACACAGCAACAAAATACATCAAAAGCAACAACAACAACAAAATACCCGAGGAAAATTACAACAATTAAAAGAGAGACAGACAAGTATAGTTAAAAGGCATGCAGTGTGTGGAGGGAAGGACTGAAAGGGGCTGGCACTGCATGAATGCAAATGACAACGAAGGCAACTGCAACTCGGTGGGCTATTAACGGCAGCCTTGAAGAGGGTACGATAACTTTGGCGCACAACTTGTGAGGCTCACGTTGCTGATGAGATTCAAATCTGGTTAATAAAGTTTAATCAAAAGTTATTCATATTCTACTAACAAATTCCCTTCACATTACAATAATTTGGATGGGATGAGTCTATAGGGATAAGCCTATATTTTATTTGCAAAAAATATATAGACTATGGTACTAATTCTGGCCTAAAGTGTATCTGAAATTCGTGCGGAATTTTTATATTTTTTCAAGCTATCCTCGTTTGTGTTTTATGCATCTCACTTACCAAGTGACATTTCCTTATTTCCCTTTAGCCTTTCCAACATGCCCGCTGCAGCTCCATTCGTTTTTTGCTTCTATCACAGCTACTTCTGCGCATTGTATACTTTTAATTATTTGAGGATGTTTTTTTTTTTATTATTCGTCTCTCATTATCTGACACGACTGCGACCTTGACTACATCCTTCTTATTGCCATAACAACAGCTTACATTAGTCCAAGGAAGTAATTGACTTGTGCCTTGCTTGTTTCTTTCATTTATCAAATATCTAAGAACTACGATGAAACGAAATTATTTAGCTGAAAGTACTTGAAGTGAAGATACCCTATAATAAGATATCGTATATCATTATATGTGAAAAGTAATGAGGAAGCCCAAAAACTATACGGAAACTTATATATATAGTATGACTAGTGCTCTTATTATCTTTGATTTTTATTGCTATTCTGAAAGTGGAAAAATCATAAAAATATATTAAAATAATCAATATGGACGAATAAGCGAATACATAAACAATGAGACAGGGTTAGCTTGTCATCCATATAGTACTTCACGTAGTCTGATATGTCTGCTCTTGCTCGTCTCTTGTGTATATTTATCTGCGCATAACCATTATATCCATTTGTTGCCATTTCATAGACAAAAACAATGGCAAATTGTGTAGAGATTTGTGGCCAGTGATGTTGGCTGATTAACTTTAGCAACAGACAGATACGCTGCTAGTTGGCCGGGTTCAATGAAACCTTTCGACCATAACTGAAAGCTAGTTTAACTATTTATGCGGGTTGAAAAGTTTTATCGATATCATAGCACAACAGAGGACAACAACACAGCCAGATAAATGGCAAAAACTATGCGCTATTACTGTTTTCTGTGCATACAAATTTTAAATTTATGCCACGAGTTCCCTGAACCCCCGACGTGCATTGACTTGTGCGACTCTCCTTGTGGCATCTTTATGTTGGCTGCGTACCTCATAGATAACACAATTTATGAACCAAAAGCATGGCTAATAACTTGTGGTTAAGCATTAATGGACTCGAGCATTGATTTCAGACAGTGCCTTAATTGTGTCGTAAATGCGTTATTGATACATCATTAGGCAAGCGATAAACATGGCGTATGCGCAACATTTATAAGCGAACTTAAAGCCAGCCAAAATTTAATGTCAGATATTGAACATTTTTTTGACGCTTCAAAATGTTTCTAAAGAGCACTTTATTACCATTTCTGGCAAGTGGCCAAGAGCCAAGACCTTATGGCTAATAAAATGCAGTGGCCAAACTGTGGGTGACTGAATAGTTGACAAAAATCTGTTTGAAGGCAATAAAAAGTTATGGAATATTGCAGTTTAAATGGAATTAATAATTAATAATAATAATTATATATACATCTACCAAGTTTTTAATTACCAAATGGGTTAGAAATCTAAATTAGAATTTGCAAAAATGCCAACAAAATTTATGCTCTTTAAAATTTAAGTGATTGGAATACACTAGAGTCTTCAAGCATGATAATGCTCCCAGGAAATCAACTTTGAATAAATACAAATTTTTGATATAAGTGCCGTAAGCTTCTCCCAGAGGCAGAACATGTCAATATTACTGACAATACATAAATACTTTAGCCAACTAATTTATACATTATTTAAAGACTTTTCACATCAAAAGAAAATTGATTTCAACTCTCTAAGGTCTTCAAGGCTTTTCACTGTGCTTCCAGAGAAAAGAAAAACTTTAATCACATATCAATTTTTGATTTAAATGCCTTAAGCTTTTCCCAAAAGAACTCACAGCAGTTATTTTTGAAAAGGCATCACGTATTCCAACTGACATTTGGTCTACTTTAAGTTAGAGACATATTTGCGTGGGGTGAAATGGCTGGCATAATTGGTAAACACGCCAAAAAAAAAAACGGGGAAAAGCTTTCAGTTTATATACCTACCCCGCTCGGGTGAACGTGACGCCTTGAAAGTCTCGCCCGGTTTTATTGGACGTACGTGTCAAAGGAAAATACATGCAAAAATGAACTGAGTGCTCACAAATGGAAAAAAAATTAAATAAATGAAATAATTGGAATATTCTGAAACTTCAATAGGATTAAAGCGAAAAATTTTAAATAAAATTGAAATTCAATTTGCTACAAAAAAAGATTAAAACAATTTTAATTCCTTTCATTGACATTGATGGATTTTTGATAAATGAGCAGACATTGTAACAAATATGCATCTATATATAAATATAATTCAATGACAAATAGACCAATGCATACACACACACACAATCACACATAAAAACATACAGTCATGCTGTCAATATTTGTGCGATAAAAATCAGAATCGAATAGTGGCCCAAACAATGGCATTCAGATAGTAGATGAGGGAAGCAGACTGTGGACTGTGCAACTATGTTTGCGTGTAAAGTCAAATAATTGGCAGCAGCATGGACAAGAACTGCAATTAGAGCAAAATATTGACCAACAGCAGCTACAGCACTGACCATGTGAATAGATGCAGGCGTAGATATGATAGAATTATAATTATGTTATATTATGATATAAGTATTCAATGATATTTTGTATTAAATATTTGTGACTGAAAGCTAATCAAACATAAAATTTTGAGAGTTTTCAAGTAAATCTGCCAAGTAGAAATTTGAAGCCTTTCAAAGACTTAGTCCAATCTTACAGCTTCATTTTCATACCCAATCAGATATATTATACGAAAAGTATAAGAAACATCTTCAATGCATGATTTATAGATCTCTATAGAAATCAGTATACGTATCGAAATTCTATCGTAGAATTTGAGGGAAATGAATCTGTGATCCAAATCACTGTCCATTGTTGTATGGACAGAATAAAAATGCAAATAGACGAGAGCAGTGACTCAAATAAATGTCAACACAAGAGTAATTTTGATAGCATTCATAAAAGATTCAGCTTCAGTTTTGGATGTTGCATTGTTTTTGTTTTTTATACCCTGAACCCATTGAAAATGGGAAATCAGGGTATAATGTTTTTGTGAAATGTATGTAACAGGCAGAAGGAGACATCGCAGACCCCATAAAGTATATATATTCTTGATCAGCTCGATGAGCTGAGTTGAAATAGCCCTGTCCGTCTGTCCGTCCGTCCGTCCGTCCGTCCGTCCGTCCGTCCGTATGAACGCAGCGATCTCGTAAACCACAAAAGCTAGATATATGAAATTTTCAGAGAATACTCGTCTATGGCCTACGCAGTACGAGTTTTTTTTAGATTTTCGATAACTCATCCCGTTTCCTTATTATCGATAAAAATCGATAACTTTTCTTCGGTTAAGCATACCGTAAGAGCTAGAGACTTCAAATTTTCTGTGTAGATCCGTGTAATGAATGCGGACATTTTGTCATTTTTGGATTTTAGATGCCACGCCTCTTTCGCCCCCAATTTGCAAAATTCGTATTTCAAATACTAGAGACTTGTGCTTTGGCAAATACATACATATGAATGACATGATTACGCTGCGCAAGTTTGATTAAGAAAGTCCATCCACAAAAAAAGTTATTAAACATTTAATTTCCCATACAATAGGCATATTGCAGTCCGAGCGCAGTCGCCGCGCTGACTGCGCAGTCAGCAGAGCGCGTGCTTATGCGTGCGTGCATATGCATGTGTGTGTGTGTGTGTTGTTGCTCGCAATATTCATATATGTAAAATAAGCATATCATGTTGGGAAGATTGGATCTTCGCAGGGTTCAGGGTATCTCGTAGTCGAGCCGCCTCGACTAGAGCACTCTTACTTGTTTTTTCTATATCGAGTTTTTGCCATGCACAACGCTGCGTATGTTTGTTATTTTTGTTATTTGTTTGATGGCTGAGCACTAAATATCTATCTCGCTTGCAATTTCGCTCTCTCTCTCTCTCTCTCTCTCTACCTCTCCTTCTCCATCTCTCTCTCTCTGCCTCTTTGTGTCTGCCAGCCGTTTCGTATTCATTCATTGCGATTCATTTTAGCGTGTTTGGTTTTAATTAAATTTTATGCTTGCGCAGATATAAAAGTGGTTCACATAAAAAGAGCTCCAAGTAAATAAAAGTGCAATCAAAATTTTAAATATTTCAAATAAAATTATAAAAGAAAATAATTAATCAACTGGCGTAGACGACAGGCAAAGTTTTTCCCACAAATTCACTAACAATGAGCGCGCGTTTTTTCTAAAAAATAAAAAATAAAAATCAAAGAAACGAATCGAGTAATCATAGCGCGTGCCAAACTTTCGGAATGGGCGACACTTTGGATGAATCACCGCCAACGCGTCGCGATAAGCCGCAATCGTTGAACATTAGCCCGGAGGAGACAACTGCAAGCGATGCAGCCAGCAGCTCTTCCGCGCGTTACACACGGACGCGAGCACGCGACGAACCGGTTCGGGAACGCGATCGCTCCTGCGATGAGCTGAACTCCACGCGTAAGCGGAAGGAGGAATTCGCTGGCACTGCGGCACCACCACCACGTCGCGAGAGTCTCAACAGCTGCGACCAGCAGCAACAGCAACAGCAGCAGCTGCCAATCAGTCCCGGCGGCGCACTGCACAAGGCGCTGGGCCTGGGCAGCCGACCCACAACTGCTGGCAACAATCCACGGTACTCGTCCAGCGTTGTGGTTGGCGGTGGTGTGGGCAACCTAGCCGGCACCACTACACGCAAGTGTGTCCTAACGCTGGACGGGTACTCCTATGTCATAGGTAAGAGAATGACCATGGAGTTGCTTTACTCTCTCCTCCCGTCTGATGTCACCTTGAGTTTGCTCTTTTGTTAGGAAAAGTCTTGCCATGGTTTTGACTTTTAATTCTTAAGCTGCCACCCTGCATAAAATAATATATATGTATCTATTTTTCTATCATTTCATTGCAGGTAAGTCAATTCAGAGGGCAAACACAAGCGACAGATTGTAACGTTGGCCCAGGTACGTGGCCCATTGCAGCATTAAATTGAAAATGAAATTGAATTTTGCTCCAAAACGAGCTGGACGGTGTGCGGGCGCTGGCTATTATAAAACTTTGCTCCTTTTCCTTATCCTTTCTGCTAACCAGCACAACAATTCATTTCGAATTGCTGTTGGAAATTTATGGGCAACTTTTAATACTGCAGCAGATTGCGTATACGACGCATGACCAGGGCAAACATTTTAGAGAATATATATACGCAAAGCACAGACAGGCAGCGGGACGAGTTATAGCCTGAGTGACAGCCCTTTAAAAGCGGCTTGTTCTCCTTGCGGCTGGACGCACGCATTGGCTGTGCGCCACTCAGCTTCCGGGCAGCTACAACATGTCTGTGGCAAGCCGACCCACTTGCCCAGCTAGACACTGTTTATAAATAGTTAGTTAGGTATAAAATACACAGCTGTTGGTCAGTTGTTTCTGAACGAAAATACCGACAGAGTCCAGGCAGTGTGTGTGTGGGTGTGTTGGCGTTCATTTTAGATAAAATTCATGAATTCAATTTAAGCTGAAATGAATTTTGAGCCAAAATGAAAGGTATACAAATAATCCCAGAAATGTTGGCTGGGTGTATGTGTAGCAGCTAAAGAGGAATAGCAAAAATATTCTAATATGGAATATGGAAAGCATAAAAAGTAACTTGGAGTAGATAACTACTATATGAATTTTCAAATAGAATTTTATTTGTATACGAGAGGGAACATAGTTTGGGCAAAGCTAAAAAGTCTAGTGATAGTCAAGGGATTTTATTTAACTATGATTATAGTGATAAATGATAAAACTTAGAGTTATGCTAAACAAAATCTGATATATAAATTTAGAAATTAATATAATTAAATACTCTGAAAGATAGTAGATATAACTTCTCAAATCTATGCCTTATTGCTAATTATAGTTTATAAATTATATATATTAACTATTAATTATATTGAGTGAAGTATGCATGAGAACAACATAATCGAGTTCAACCTTAGATATCTGCTATGTTTTCTGCTATGTATTCAGCTACCTTTGGCAAACGTTTGCCCACAAATCTTTATCCATTAGCAATTTGAAAACTTTTCAAGTACCCATTAAAAATAATAATAAATCAAAAGTTAATCAAATCTAATAATCATAATAATCACATCAAGTTTAAGTAGTAAAATCTACGTGCTGCCCGATCATTTATAAAAGACACCCAAAACAAAGCCATAAAACTGTTAAACAGCCTAATCAATTATTCAGTTAAACGTTAAATAAATAAACAAATAAAAAAAGGAAAAAAATACAAGTCAATCCAGATGGAATTTGTAGAGCTCGCTGCGCCACCAGCAATTGCTGTGTCACGTAGTTGGCGCAAAGGATGGGGTTACGCCTCCAGCCGGACCAAGTCAAGTGACAATGTTGCGCGTCCTTTGGGGCCAACAATTTATGGGCGCTGCAATATTTTGCAAATATCCGTAGCATATCCTGCGGCAACAGGGCAGACAAACAACAATGCAATAAATAGTCAAGTGTTTGTTTTTGCCTTTGTGTTCGTGTTGCCGGTATCTGTGTGTATCTGTGTGTGTGTGTGTGTGAGTACTTGTTGTTTTCGAAGTGTGTCCTTCAATTGACATATTACACTTGTTGTTGGCCTGGTCGCGGCCTGGCCGTTTTCAATCCTAGCATGTTTGTTGTTGTCAGCCGCAGACAAAGGCTGCAGACGAGGAGGCGAGTTTGACCGCTGCCTTCTCCTCTGTTGTCTGGCTGGCAGTCGAAAGGACCGCCTACTCAAGCAGGCTTCACTTATTGACAGCAGCCCAACGAGCTACAGAGCGGTTGGGTCGAATCTAATTGATGTACTCTCTCTCTCTTCTCTCTGTCTCGGTGTGCAACTCAAACTGGAAGCGAAAAATAGACGAAGAAAAAGGGTTAAGTGGCCAATTTAGCTGCGGTTCAATGATTCTTCATTGGCATTAGCCAATTTATTAAAGAACAACAAGTAAAAGCATTTACTGCATTAAGCGCCTAACAAGCTTGAAGGACATTGAAAATTTTCGAAAAAATTTCCGCATAATTTCATGGCGCGTATATAAATTCTTAAATATATATATATATATATATATGAAGAAAACCATTTGGCAAAGTTGAGCGCATAACTCAAATGCTTTTTGCCTCAAGACGGGCCAAAAATGACCCTCGTTTGGTTTTTGTTTTTAGCCAGACCTAAGCAAGCCATGAGAATTTACATAAATTCCAGTCATTGACTTAAACGCACAAACATTTCAATGCATATTTCAACGTTTGCTTTTTGCAAGGGCGGCTGGCAACATGACAATACCCTCAAGCGAATATATGGCGAAAAAAAAAAGTTGAAGTTGAAGTTGAAGCAGCTTTATTGAATTTGTTCGGTCCGGGCTTAAAGGGATAATATATGCAACTTTTGGCAGAAAGTTTTTATTTGCCCTAACGCCAGCAGCGCCTCAATTGCCAATCAATTTGGCTTTTACTCTCTGCGGGCCATTAAAGCCGACAACTGTTTTCAAGTGACAGTAGAGTCGTAAAAAAGTATCATATGTGGATGAGTGTATTTGGACTGCCAAATACCCTGTACTCAAATATTTGTGGAATATCATTAAAATGTGTTAATAGTCGATAATAATCATAGTCAGAAATAAGCCCCATCAATACTTTTAATAGTCTCAAATATATATATTTAGCAGCTTCAAATTACCACAAAGAATTTTTACAGACACATGGTTGTTATAATACCTCTTAAAAATTATAATTTTTATGGGTATTTCGCACAAAGAACTTCAAATTAATTTAAAAAATCCCTTTTGGGCAATATACAGCACACACACAGGCATACGCACGCAGACCTAGCTGATTATCAATGTAGCACTTTTGTAAATACCCTGCACTTGTTGAGAATGGGTAATAGAGAGTTTATTGATTTTATGTAAGCATATGAAATGGCAAAAGCGAGTTGATCAGGCTAAAGTTGATAATTCGAATAGTGTATGCATCTTCCTTCTAGTTCATCTGAAAGATAAAACAAAATCAAAATTATTATTTCAAATGGCAAATCTTGTAGAATCTTACAACAACTAAGAATCATGAAAAGCTCTACTGAAATATATCGCTCTACCTTGGCCACCCTTTCAAATTCTCGTTTCATAGCATAGATTTTTGGGCTCATTTACCAAGCTGGGTATCTCGCAGTGCAACACTGTCGACTTGAGCACTCTTGTTTTAATTAAAAACAGTTAAAAGACGGCGCCAGTTTCGCGACTGTCTGTAAAATTTATGAAGCCAGCGGCAAAATGGCCAAAATGGCGCTGCCACAAACAGAAAACGCAACGTACACACACACACACACACACTCGCACACACACATAAACTCGCACACGCACCCAAACATGAACGGAAAGGACGTTGGGTAAAGTTGGCAACCAGAATTTTGTTTGGACCGAAGATTCCAATTAGCTGGGTCATCTACGTTCCGTTACCCCTGCCGAAAGCCTTTGGCTGCCGTTCAGCCGACATCAAGGTGCACGGCGCGTCCTGCCAATTTTCCCAGAGCTACTCAACATTTTGCAACTTTAGGCTCAAAGGATTTAACCTGTACGTACGTGTGTGCTCCAGCATGAATTTTCGGCTACATCGCCGTAAATATCAAAGAGCAGCCGCCAGACACGGCGACGTCATTGTACCCAGTCGTCGTCCCCTCTTCACAACACAACACAATACAATTGATTTGCGTTAAAAAAATCAATTTTAATCAAATTTAAAACTTTTTCTGGCTTTTTTATTTTGTAAATATAATTTTGTTTATTTTTTTATATTTATATAAAAATATATTTATTTATTTAATATAGAAAAGAATGGAAATAAAATGTTATTGAAACTTATGAATTAATATTTTGAAGAAGAACGAATATTAATTTATTTATTTAAATTTATTATTTATTTATTATAATTTTATTTTTATATTTAAATAATTCATATTACCACCACGACTCATAGAAATTCTTCAGAATGAATAATGACATTTGACATTCAATTATTTATACTTCAATGAGACTTAACTAAACTTTTTATGAATTCTTGTGAAATACAAAAACTATTTTAATTTCTTCTAATTGTTTTGCAAATAACATTTGTGCATAATAATTAAATATGTGCGCAGCTTAAAGTTTTCGTTCTACGATTAAATTCCAAGCACTTGAATAATATTCTATTGGTTGCTCTGATGGGCAGCAGCGGCACACTGTCAACTTCCGGCAATCAGTGCGGCGACAAGGATATCCACTTGCCAGTCAGTAAAGCGTTAAATTTACACTAGCAGCTGCCAGTTGCCAGTTGCCAGCTGCTGCGTTGTCCTTTACTTCGTTACTTTGTTTCAGTTGCACTCGAAGAGTTTGAAGTCAAAGGAAATTCGTTATTTTAACGTAACTATGGGAATTTCCGTTTAGCAAATTGGAAAAGAATTATGGTTGACATTTTCCGACAGACCAGAACAAGAAATGAAATGCAATGAAATTTCATTGCAAGCCACTAGATGCATAGCTGCATAAAATGTTGATAGAAATCCTTGCTGCACTTGAACTAATTAATAAGATGGAATAGCTAAATGAAGTGAAAGAGAAAGCTGCAATAAATGAGCTGAGCATTTATATGGATATTTAAACAACAAATTGAAAACTGAAATGGGAGAACTTAAGTCGAGTCCTTAATTCTCAATTGACATATCTGATCGATTCTTTTGTATATATCTGGCAATCTTATTGGCATCCACTTGTCAGCATCACTTGACAGCGATAAACGGAAATTTAATTCGTCCACTTGATGGCCGACAACAACCACATCTGTAAATGACATTCGAAACACTGTTCAGCTGATGCTCTTTTACTTTTTTCCTCTTTTTATATATTATATAAATTTTATTAATGACTTAATCAATCAGGGTGCGTAAATTAATCATTCCATCAAAATGTCTAATTGAAATTTACTTTCGTCCATTTGTGACGCCACAAATTGTACATTAGTAAAGCCACCAAGACCACGTTAAATGACTTGATGATTTGCTTGAGCAGCAGACGACGCTGTGCACTGTAAAAGAAAATTCACTTTTAATTGAATAAATAATTTATAAAATATAATTAATTAACCTCATGCCCGATTCGCCATAGCTTAAAACAATGCCAGCAAAAGGCGAGAGCTGCAATTGCCGATTGTTTTCACTACGATTGCTGGCCATAAATAAAGAATTCCTGAAATCAAAGAGCATTAAAAATGTAAAAGTAAATAAAAGCAATTACCATTAAGAGTTGAATAATAAATGGATTTCCAATGAATGCTTTAAGGCGTGCAAAACACTTTCTTTCGAAAATAATGCTTAAGGCTTAACTAATTGCGAATCACTCCATTGTACTTTCTCATTTGCTATGCCATTTTGTGCTTCAGCGTAAAAACAATCTTCAAATGACCCATCAAAAATGCATAAGAATTTCTTTAATAAATTTTTCGCAGACCATTTTTGGATTAACAGGATTTACACTTTACTTTGCAAAGGGCCTTCTGACAGTTGCGAAAGATCAAAGCATGTCATAATTTACTAGAAAATTACTTGGAATATATTTAAATTAGCATTTTGCAAGTGATTAAGCAGAGCAAAGAGAAATTTCATAATCGGGTATGACAGACTGGGAGTTTATAGAATATTTTTCGACTGCTTTTGATATAAGTATTAAAATTCTGTATATACAACTTATGGCACATGGAATCTGTAACGTATATCTATGAGATTTTGAGTCAAAGTTAAGCTGTCTAAATTTTCAATTAAAATTACTTATGATCTCTTCCAAAGGTCTTAATATATTTTGCCTATGCCAGAAATGCCCAAAGTCATAGTTGGCTCAGCTGCCTTTAACAATTATAAGGTTTAACTTATCCAACTAGCAATCTACAAAGTGAAAACGTCGTAAACTATAACCTGACTGAAACTGTGCTATTTAAAGTGTTAAATTTAGATTGAAAGGGAAACAGAAAGAAAGAGAGTAAGAGACATAGACAACCCAGTTAGTGTACAAGCAGTTAAACTCTTTAAAGCTAGAACACATTTGATGGCCACGTCTGTAACGTGACTGTTAAATTTGAGTTTATGATTCGCAATCAAAATGACAGAAAAGTCATGTACTTGCATTTGAGATTTAAGTTGAGATTTAAAAGGTTAATTCCCTAAACAAAATGTTGAAAGAGCATTTCGATAATTTTCGATTCATCCTAAAAGCTTTTTGTGCTACAAGAAAACAAACATTACAAACAATATTCAAAGCGCTGTAAATGCCTTTAAAGAATATTTATTATGACAGGCTATGCAACATTTGATGTGTCGTTGCTAAGCTTAAAACTTATTGACGTTTTATGGAAAATTTTCAAATGATTTCAAGGAGCAAGTTTATGGTCATGGCAAATTGGACGACGAGCATCCTGTTCGTTACTTTAGCATACAGTGGCATTTGAAACTTTTAAACTTTTGATTAAAGTGAACCTTTGTGCTCTTGTCGCTCACACCCCACACCCATACCGTGGCCCCATCTCCTTGGCCACACCCATGGCCATTTGTAAAGCGACAGTTCGCAAATCTGTGCGTTGTGCTTCATAAATCTTCGTGCTCGTGCGCCCAGCCACATGAAAAATTATACGAGCGAACAAACCCGCAGCGCAAAAATAAACTTCGAGGTGCCAAAGAATATTTACTCTGGCATTAAACAAGTATTATACAAAAAATTGTTTATGTTTATTTTTTGGGAGTTTGATAAAAAGCAAAGAAATATATTCTAGATAAACCTTTTATGAAATATAGAAAAAATTTAAAATAAATATTAAATATTTAACTTTATTTTCCAATAATGTTTTCTATAATTAAAAATATTATAAATATGGACAGAACCCATTTATATTTAATATAATTAAAAAGACTCCTAAGGGCATTCATGTCCAAAGTAGAGTATTCCCTACTATATATCTAATGACTGCCAGGGCAGCTAAATGACTCTATATTTCGCTTGGGCAAGCTGCCAGAACGAAATGTCAATGGCGACGCCATGGCCAGCAGTTTTTTTTTTTTTTCTCCTTATGTCGTAAAGGAAGTTCAGATTTCAAAAATTCATTTGGATTTGAAAGGGAGCAATTCGATTCATTAATTTTCAGTTCATTTAATATTTTATTTATTCAAGTTCGTGACAATGTCACACGACATGCAATTAATGGAACTTTGGAGTTTCTTTAAACTTGAGGCTATGCGTCGATCAGCTTGCAGATGAGACCCTCGTGGGGGCCTAGTGTTAGGGCGCTGCTTGAGAGGGCTTGTCTGTGAAGGGTAAGCAAATGCAGGAGTCACATGTGTTTTTATAGACATTATGATTTCATATATAACAGGAAACTTACCCTGGTTGATAGCTAGAGTCAACGCCCGCCACTTCCACAATTAATTTTTGTGGTCGATTGATAAATTCTGTTAAATTTATCAACTGTTCCTTTGCGCTCACATTGATAATAGTGACGAATGTATCATAGTCCTTGAGGGTACTGAATAAATAAATTAAATTAAAATCAAATCTTGCAGCACACTAAAGATAACTACCGTTTAAGGGCAAACACTGCCCGAGACTGCGCCTCGATGCTGAATCTGCCACGTCTTAAGGTCGGCAACTTGCGCAACTCAATCAGCGCTTTGTACACCTTGTAATGACTCTTGACAGCCTGCTGCTGTGCTGCCAGATTTAACGCCAAATAGTTTGGATTAACCGGTAGCCAGGTCTTCACAGCAGTAGAGAAACCTAACAAATACAACAGGCAACTTATAAAATATGAACTATATATTTCTCAGTTAAAGTATTAAGCTTAAAGTACATTCATGCTTTAACTCACCCGCATTGCTGGCATTGCTCCACTGAAAGGGTGTACGCTCTGGATCCCTGGAGACCTTTTTATAATCCTTTTTGCCAGCATTACGAGCTGGCGGATCGACCGTATCCTCCCAGCTAATTTCACGGTAGTCTTGCATGCCCAGCTCCTCGCCCTGCAAGGAAGAGTAGAATAAGTAAAATCATTGTAGTCGCGCGCATAATACTCGTTCAAGATTGAAAAGGAGATATATATATATATATATATATTATACAAGCAGAGAAGTTTGACAGGGATTCACATGTGAAACCTGTTGGTTCTAGCTCCAAACTAAGGACAAAAAGACTAAGACAAAAACACGGACAACACACCGCTCATTGCACTCAACCAATACACTCCTTTCTTTCCGTGAATGAGTATAAAAATAAAACACAGATGTGTCCAACCCTTGACCTTTCGGATGTAGATGCGAACATACTTACATTATAGGTAACAGCGACGCCTGGGAGCGTCATCAGCAACATGTTCATGGCGTCGACACTGGCGGAACCGAAGCGCGAGGCGACACGCGGATTATCGTGGTTGCCCATGACCCAATTGGCAGCGTGCCCGCGCGGCATGTAGATCAGCCACTTTTCCACATTGTAAACGAAGTCACGAGCATCCGAGTCGCCATTCACATCCGTGATAAAGTGAAAGTTGAAGGGCAGCTGAGAGCCGCGCACTCCATCGGCATCCTCATAGTAGTCCATGAGCACATGCAGGTCAGCGTATGCCTCTGTCATCATGATGCGTGTCGTACCATCCGGATGCTTGGCGCTGTAATCGTCTAGCAGTTGCCGCCAGTGCTGCACCATGGTCAGCACCTCGGGCAAATCTTTGGTGTAGACGTGCTTCGTGTAGTCATAGAAGAGTGGATCCGCCGTCTTGCCACTGAGTGGCTCATCGGCCAGGTCTTCGCTTTCAAACAAATGGTTCACTGCATCTATGCGAAAGCCAGCCACGCCTTTGTTCAGCCAGAAGAGCACCACATAATCCATAGCCTCCACCACAGCCGGATTGCGATAGTTCAGATCCGGCTGCTCCTTGGTAAACTGATGTAAATAGTATTGCTGACGTTGTTCGTTCCACTCCCAGGCGGAACCATAGAACACTGACTGCCAATTGTTTGGTGGCTGACGCACTCCCTGCTCATCCTTCTTTCCATCTTCCCAGACGTAGAAATTTTCATAGACAGGATCACGAGCTACCGACTTTTTGAACCACTCATGCTGATCCGAGCTGTGATTGGGCACAAAGTCCAAGATGATCTTGATGCCCAGACTGGAGGCCATGTGCACCAGCTGCTCAAAGTCAGCCATACTGCCATATTCTGGCTGTATGGCCTTATAGTCCGATATATCATAGCCAAAGTCGACCATGGGTGACTGGAAAATTGGACTTAGCCAAGTTGCTGTGATACCTGTCTCAGCCAAATACGGCAGCTTCGAGATAATGCCCTGCAAATCCCCAATGCCATCGCCGTCGCTGTCCTTAAAGGATCTGGGATAGATCTGATAGAAGACCGCGTGCTGCCACCAGTCAATAAAATCCTCCGTTTGACTGCTCACCAAGCTGGCCATACTCAGACTGGGCCACAGCAGGCTGCAAAGTAGAAGTAGTTGGGTTGTTCGATTTAACTGTTGTGCTGCGAACATGTTGGCTCCAGCGACTACTGCTGTAAGTCGATTGGAGCTGTGTTTTAAGCGGTTGTTTCCAAATTGCCCGCTGTGCAATTATTATAATTTCGAAAACTCATTAACTCTTAATAAAGCACATTTGATTATTTATAATTGAAATTGGAAAAAATAAAAAGCAAACCAATAAAATCCAAACTCGAATTAAAATTGCAAGCAAATTAATTTCTGTATAATTTACAGGTATATTATTATATTGTATAATATACATATTTACTTAATATTCATATAATATTAAAATTTCGACTATTAAATTTTGTTTATAAAGCGGCATTGCATATTTTTTAAGCTGCATACTGTCTATCCCTTAGCAGCACAAAGAGAGAGAGAGAGATGCCGAGAGAGATGCCGAAGCTTTTAACTCAGCTCTCTTTCGATTCCTCTTTGTGCTAGCACGCTCCTTTGCCCCTTCACTCTCCCTCTCAGTCTGCCATACAAAAGCAATGATAGCAATCATGTTGCTTTCTTTCTCTCTCTCTCTCTCTCTCATTACCTACCACAAAGGTTACTCTCCAACAAATTACAAACACAATTAAGAAGCAAGCGCAACCCTCCCAGCTCGCAGAACGTCACTTCGCCTTCAGTTGCCGTGATCAACTGAAAGCTGGGAGAGCTCTGTGCCGCGCAGCTGATAAATGCTTGCGCAAGCTTGCGATCCACTTAAAGTCCACTTTGTCACTCACAGCATCCACCTTGCCAATATATTAAACAGAAAAGGGCTTTTAATTAAGCTCAACAGCAAATTTATCTACAGCTGCCCAGCCGCTTTGACAGTTATGAAATATATTTTGGCGAAAAGGCGACGACAGCAACAGCGAGTGGGCGGGAATTGAGGGCTGGGTGGGCACAACAACAACAACAACTGCTTGCAATTCAATTAAAACGTGCAAAACGCTTTCAAGTGTAAATAAGCAATGGGAATTATAATTAAATTGAAATTTAAATGAATTTTAAATTATAAATATTGGTCGACTGTAAATTAATACAATAAATATGCAATTCTGAAGACTTTCTTTGGAATGGGAAAAAAAAAGTTTATTATAATTCTGTTATGATGAAATAATTTTTAAATTAATTTACTGTTTTGTTTTGGATTGTGTTTACGAAATCAAAAACCCTCAAGTCAGGTTTTTTATAGAGCCTCATTCACCATTCTCCCAAATCTCCTATAATTTCCACTAACATTTGACAAAAACTTTAATTCATTTTTGATAATAACCTTTATTTGTAGCATTCGTAATATGTTCAGTTACTTGCTGGGTTTGAGCTGTATAACTAAACCTTCATAGGGAGTCAATCTGATCTCAGCTGGCTTGAGACGTTCACCCACTCTGTACTGGGAGTTGACACCGACAACCAGAAGGGTGAGACGGTTGGGTAAATCGATGAAGTTGCTGACATCCACTTGCTGGGTGCGATTGCTCACATTTATGACGGTCAACAGGCTGGGTTGGCCCTTCAACTCGCTGCAATTTACAAAGACAATATAAAAGTTTGATATTCCCTTATGAAAATCGTATTCCACTTACCGCTTGGTAGCAAAAACACGTCGGTTAAGAGCCTGGGCTGTATAGGTACCGTCCTGTAGCACCTTCGAGCTCCTCAACTTGATCAGCGACTGGTAGACCTTGTAATGACTGGACGGAGCCAACTGCTGATTTTCTAGATTCACCTCCTGATAGTTGGGGTGGACTGGCAACCAGGTGGAATCGGCCGTGGAGAAGCCAGCATTCTTCTCATCACTCCATTGCATGGGTGTGCGCTCGGGGTCGCGTGAAATCCACTTGTAGTTTTCCTTGCCAGCCTCGCATGCAGGCTGATCCACAGTATCATCATAGCTAATGTCGCGATAGTCCTCCATGCCCAGCTCCTCGCCCTAAACAAGAAACTAGAAATCAAGCACAAGCCCAACTCAAAGCACATTTAGACCTCTTACATTGTAGGTAATTCCAATGCCCGGTAGAGTCATCATTAGCATGTTCATGGCGTCCACTGACTTGACACCATATCTGGAAGCAACGCGAGGGTTGTCATGATTACCCATCACCCAGTTAGCTGCGTGTCCAGGCGGCATATAGGTCAGCCATCTCTGAATATAGAAGACAAAGTCCTGAGCCGAAGACTCCGAGTTCAGCTCGGTTATAAAGTCGAAGTTGAAGGGGAAATTGGCGCCCAGCACGCCATTCTCGTCCTCATAGTAGTCCATTAGTTGAGACAGCTCCGCATAGCCCTCGGTCATCATAATGCGTGCTGGGCCCAGATTTTTGGCCGAATACTCATCGAGCAGTTTGCGCCAATGCTGAATTAGACCATAATTTTCCTCTTGATTTCTAGTATAGATATGGTTCAGATAGTCAACGGACTTGGGATCGTCTGTGGCACCACTTAAAGGCTCATCGCGCAGCTCCTTATCCTCATAGACATAGATGACAGCATCAATACGGAAACCGGCTACGCCCCTTTTCAGCCAGTACAACAGAACAGCGTCCATGGCCTGTAGCACAGCAGGATTACGATAGTTCAGATCGGGCTGTGCCTTAGTAAATTGACGCAGATAAAATTGCTTTCGCTCTGGGTGCCACTGCCAGGCGGAGCCAGAGAATACAGATACCCAGTTGTTAGGCGGCTGAGGATCTTTGCCGTCCTCAATAATGCCATCTTCCCACATATAGAAATCCTCGTAGCCAGCCACGCGAGCAGCGGACTTTTTGAACCATTCATGTTCGTCCGAGGTGTGATTGGGCACAAAGTCAAGAATGACCTTAATGCCCAGCTTATTGGCGGTGGCGATCAGCTCATCAAAGTCGTCCAAAGTACCATAATCCGGATGAATGTCCCTGTAGTCGGATATATCGTAGCCGAAGTCTACCATGGGCGACGAGTAAATGGGACTCAGCCAAATGGATGTGATGCCTGTCTCCACAAAATATGGCAACTTGGAGGTGATGCCCTTAAGATCGCCAATGCCATCGCCATTGCTGTCCTTAAAGGATCTGGGATAGATCTGATAGAAGACCTCATGGCGCCACCAGTTATCGTCCACTTCCTTTGCCTTATTTGCTTGCGTCTCGGCTAGCAGCCAGCACAAGCACAAAACTAAGTTGATTAGCTTCCGACCCATCCTAACTCGTTGGAGTTGTAAATGTTCTTTGTTGCATCCGGTGGGTATTAACTGCTTTTTATAGTCGCCAATGTTGTTTACAACTAATAGATTCCGGTTTGATTATTATTTACCATAGATTAGATCGTAACTCAAATATTGTACCAAATGGTCAGATGGTCAGATGGTCAGCAGTTATTACATTGTATTGTGTATAAAAGTATTATACAAGGGCAATAGCACAGACCAACTGACCAAACAGTGAAAAATTAAATGCATTTGACATTATTGTTTGCGACTTTTGTGAGTTGAAAACATTATGGACTAGGTCAACATCTGAGCAGAATAATAAGTCATTATTGTTCTGTTTGTGTTGCTCAAATGAATGAGAATATTAAATGCTTGCAACAGAAACACAGCTTTAAAAGTTAACAATTGTGTGACAGTTAAAAGTGACTGACTAGAAGATGCCCTGTTTAAGCTTAAAAGTGCTGTCAATCACAATAGTAGAGACTTCCTTATATATATATATCTTAATGGGCTATATTGCTAATATGTTTAATGGCATCAAGATTTATAGTCAATAAGCATAATATGAGAATTAATACTTTTGAATACCAAAAGTACTAGAAAGGACATCTTTAGTCTCTCATCTACGCAGCCAATATGAGGTTTGATTTTCCAACTCCATAATTTATACTCTCAAACTCAAAATTCTACTCCACAATGAATGTTAATTTAATATACATAAATGTACACAACTACTTATTAACCAATATACCCCTACCACCCACTTACAATGTGTGTAGGGTATGTAAAAAAGTAAACAAGTTCCGGTAAGGCTAAACTCAAACTTGATAAAGACATTTGGACAAAAACAATTTACAAGTTGCAGAGAAAGTTTTTTAGCTGCCATCCACAGAGCACTCTCAGTTTTTGGCTAATTAATCAATTATTCAACAGCTCAGTGAATATTTTTTGGTGGTTGTAATTAAAATCTAAATGCAATTGCTTACAATTTAGGAAGAAACTACAGCCAGTGAGTTTTTTATGAATGCAAAGTTAGTCTTCAGAATATAAAGTTTAGCAGCTTAAATGAAGCTGCCATCATGGTCCAGCCGTGAAGCAGCAAATATTATAAGGAATTGAAAAGGAACTATGGCAGTAAATAATTTTTAAAGTAATAAATTAAATTACTTGATAATCTAAATAAATCTATAAAGTTGTATTCAACATTGCTCTTCAAACCACAAGATTCTCAAATTTATATAATTAATTAATTAGCATTTTAACTTACTTAGAATATTTTACTAAGCTTGTATACTTAGCATGCACAAGCTAGGCCTCGTATTTATATTTACACAAATGTTTATTTACTTTCTTTAATAAGTCAATTATTTGTTACATGATCAACACAAACAAGCCATAAAAACTTTTTTTGACTGACTAAAGATATCCTATAGCCTCAATGAACTAACTTTCAACTTGACTTTGATTATGTATGCATAAAATTCCTATAACTTTATAAATAACTATTATAAGTTTAAGGCAAGTAACTAAAGTCCTCTCACATACATCTATATGAACCTTCATATGGAAATTCCATCGATAACTTCAAATTCCTGTTAAATTCGAAGTTGCTTTTGGCACAGTTTCAGCAACTGTTTGGTTATGTAAAATATTCATGGACTTCGGCGACCTTATACGAGTTTTTATCGTCCTTTTTTTTTTTTTTTGCTTTTTTGTTTTTATCAGATTGTTTGTCGTGCTGTCACGTCGGCTTTCGCGCATCTCTCGCCACTTAGCACGTTGCATTTTCATTTCATTCACCTTCCACCGCCAACTTCCGCTGCGTGACCGTGCACTAAAATGGAAAATCCCGTCGCTTCCGCACCCATTCGGATATAGTGCAGCGGACGTGGGCTGGAAGGGAGCTGCGCTGCATTGCATATCACGCCCACTTTTTGGTTGGCTTCTAGTTGGCTAATTAAAACATTTTGCAACATTGTAGTTCAGCAGGCGCTGTTTGCATAATATATTACCAGCTGCCTAGGGCATAGGTGCACATGTTAGAGGCACATGAATGTGTCTTTCGCCACGGCATGTTAGAACTAGAAAAATTTGGAAAATGTTTGCGTAAATATATGCAAAATAACTTCAGATTCAAGACTTGATGAAAAACCTAAACTTTTTGCTGTTAACCCCGCATCATTTGCAGCATTTCCTTGTGCAACTTATTAAATTCCGTTGAAAATCGTTCAATTGACGTGAAAAGGGTTTGACACTTAAATTGAAATTGTGCGAGGCGGGGATGTGGGTAGGCGTGGCGCAACTGCTTAACACGTGTGCCAGCCTACCGATTTCCATATATTTCAAATACTTTTCGATCGGCCAGGTTAAACTTGAATACAAAAATAAAGTTTATTTGTCGAGCACAGCCTACTAATCCAACCTGTCGCCTGTCCGTCTGTCCGCCTGTCTGTCTGTCTGCCAGTCTGTCTGTCGGCCTGCCTGTCAGTCTGTTTGTCTGTCAGGGCGCCAGGCGATGGCTTACCTTGATGTCGTACACTGATTGAATTGCGTCGGAAAACGACAAAAAACAACGCCAAAAAAAAAACACAACAAGAAATTCTTTATGCCCAGATCGGACCCTTGCCAAGGAATTTTCGGTGCGTTTTTCCATTTTTATTATATTATTTATTTTTTTGGGAGGCCCGGATCCCAGCGGCCGCAGCCACATGAATAAATAGCAGCCTACGAGTACATATTTTAATATGTAAATATTTAATAATATCAAAGCAACGCGAGTTGGGCATATTAAAAAAAAAAAAGAACTAAACAGCCAGCCTTAACAGTCGGCGAAAAAATGTGAAGAAAATACTCTGATTAATGCCTTCGAGCATCTGATTCATATTTAATACACGCTCAGCAAACATATGTATATTTTGGGTCTTATAAACAAATAACTTAGCAAAGGGTATAGTAACTTTTGTAGCTGCTGTAAATAGAATGCTTAAGATAAATCAACAAAATCATAAATATATACTTGAGTAAATTGAAATTGTAATTATAATTTCTTTGATTTGAGTAAAGGTTTTAATTTATTTGAGAATGACATCGATGTCATAAAAAAAATTATTGACAAAGACTATATAGTACACCAGTTATTTATTTCTATTATTTTTATACATGTAGCTATACATATATGTACATAGATTGATTAGTAAAGACTGACCCAGGTACAGCGTCAACAACGTATAAATAGAATAATAAAATTCTTATTCGAACTGTTTGCTTTAGCTGCGTGGAATATTCAACTACGAGTTAGAGCAAGCCTGAGCACGTTCGAAGATTCTATTCATTATAATATATTTGTTGAAATATAATATAAATATTAAATAATTTTTAAGCCAAAATGGCTTAAGTCAAATTAAACTAAAAATTATAAAAATATTCAAACTGGAAAGTTGAAAAAAAATATATATTTAAAAATTATCTGAAATTCAATTTATTTATTTTAATCTAAAATAAATTTTTTGTAATTTAAAATTTATTCCATTAAATTTTAATATGTTTTTTACATTTCAAATCATTTATTTTGAATAAGGAAAACACATTTATATGCGCATTTATTACAACACAAATGCAAACAACAAGCAAAAGTCAAGGAAGGGGAAATTGGTTAAGGGCTTAAAGAGTTGGCTGATTGGTAATTGACATTTGACAATTGACCTTCAAGATAAACCGCGCTTACACATAAATACATTTGATAAACTTTGCCAACAAATTGATTGAATAAATTTTGATTATCTGTAGAGCATCTTAATATATAAACTTACACTTAACTCATATATGCTAGGGTATTTAATAGTCGACCTTTTGATGTATGTATTCCATTTTGGTACACATTCGTGTTTTTTCTCTCTTTTTCATATCTATTTGCTCACATTTTATTCAGCTCCGACAACCCTTAAGCGTCAGCAAATTGGTTCAGTTCCATTCTAAGGCACACGGTAGATTCGTGTTTTGATTGGTATTTGCGTAGCCATTTGATGTCGTGAATAGGTTTACGCTTATCAAATACTTGTTATCAAAATCGATTACAACAACAACAACAACAACAACAGCAACACTGGCTTTGTTGTCAATCGTACAGATTGGTTATGTGCAATATAGGATTCGCTGAATATGTAACGAAAAGCTATATACTAAGTAGCTATTTATTAGTGACATACGTTCGTATTTGTATTTGTTGTTGTCTTTTTTATGGCATCCCATTTACCTTGATCAATTAATACTAATCTATGCATATAAGTCGCTCGAACTAAGATTATATTTATTAAATATTAAAGCCTATATTAAATATTTGAGCTGAACAAGGTTAAGCAAATGCAAATTGTATTTTACCTTTGTTTCTGTGCGAGACAAATATCATATAAATAAATAATCTTTATATGCTTTGGGCATACATCTATCGAAAGCTTAGCAAAGTCATAATCCTATTTGTATGTTATCCAAAAAGTAGGCAGCACAAATTGTTGATAGAATGCTTATTTGAAAAGAAAAGATAAAAAGCTATTTGAGTTGTGTAGCACATTAAGTACGCTTAATTTATAGCTAGTTTTTGTACTACATTAATATATATATTTATATAATAATGTGAAGCATAAAATGCAGAACTGTATCTAATATAATAATGTGAAACGGTAGCTAAAACGCGTAACTGTAGCTGACTAAAAAACAACAACCAAGCTTAATATGAATTATAATAAAATATATACAAACAACACTAACTAGCTAATTTAGCTTAGTAATATATCAAAAGTGAAAATGATAAAGCTTTCATGTTGACTTTCTGTATTTTGGCACAAAATACTTATTGAAAATTTGATTGTAAATTTGTTGTAGATTTTAAATTGTTTACCAATTGCTTAAATTGAATTTTAGATATTAATTTTTATATAAATTTTATTATTCCATTTAATGACACAATTTCTATATGAGACACACAAGGCCATAAAATTGCCTAATATATAAATATATATTTTCCTATATACATATATATACTAATAATAATAATAAAAGACAATACAAAAAATATATAAATTTGTCAAATTTAAATTAATATGATTTAGATAGATATCAATTTATAATTTTTTTAAATACAATTTATTTATAATTAATAATTATAATACGGCTTAAAACGAGCAGATTTAAAGCCTTTTCTCTTTTAGTGTATTCTATTTTATTGTATTTAAAAAAAAAATAATTAATAAAATTTAAAAATGTGATTTAAAATTAAAATTCAAAGTAGATTTTAATTCCAAACGCTAATTAACTAATAAATTGTCTAAAATAGCATCCATAAAACTAGATCCTGACAAGGTCGAGCGATTACCGCTGGAATATACATATAAGCAATAGGAATAAGTGTTAAAAAAACAAAATATTTGCAAAGCATAAAATGAATTTTTAAGCTGCAGAAATATCAACTGCCATTTCCATGCTCCGAACTGTACCCCACGCAGCTTTTACTTTTCCTTTTTTTTATTTAACAGTGTTGAGCCATGAGTACATAGAGATAAAAGCACATGTCATCAACCGAGTCGACGGCGCATTATCTTTTTAATAACATTCCCTTCATTTACCGCGGCTGACAGCTTCCTGTCATAAAACAAACGGTAGTCCCGCCGTGTTGCTCTGCTCTGCTCTGCTCTGCTCGGCGCGGCTCTGCTCGGCTCGACGCTGTTCGCGCCTCATAAATGTGCCCCAATTGTATTTGTTGTTGCTCGAAAAATGTTGCACGGTGGCATTTGAGTGATTTGACATTTGTGTCGCACGTATCGTGATTCAATTAACAAAAGCGTAATGCAGTTCATAAATCACAGTCCAGAAATCCAGAAGCGGCAAACACTGCAGGCGGCCGCCGACCTGCCTCTCAATTAATTATGCACAATTTGATGGATGTACGTGAGGCGAGTGCTTAAGCGACGCGTCGAAGTCGGACTCCCACTCATCGAAATGAGCAAATGAGCAAATGAGCTCAGACAAGTTGATGACGTAGTCGTTGATACTTTTAATTAGCATTTAATGGCAATATTTGCATACGCACACAACGATAACTCGACGATACGCTTCAGTGCGGCTCAATGAAAGCGGCTATCAGTGCTAAGTGTAATTAAACCTGTTTCCACTTTTTGCCACATCCATCAATTTTTCCACTTTGCATAAATATCGATAATAATTGATTTATCTCTGGGTGAATTGTGAGAATGCTTTATGGTTAGTTTTAATTTAAAATGGATATAGTGGAAATAGTTTAAAAACCATGTGAAATATAATTGAATAAGAAAGAAGAAAAATATAAAAAAATATTTGTTTAAGACTTCATAATTTCAAGCGATGTATTCAGTTATTGGATATTTTCATTAGCTTTAACAGCTGCTCAAATATGGTTATCGCTTATATCAAGTGGAAACAGTGTAAAATTCATGTAACAAAAATTTATTTTACTTATTTATTTATTTTTTAAAAAATCTTTAAAATATGAGAAATATTTAAATAATAATATAAAGCAAATGTGTAAAATATATATAAGAAATACTTTTACAAAAATATATTTTATATATATATATCATGGAAACAGTGTCAAAAACAATGCAACAACAAATTATAATCAAGAATTATAATATATAAGGAATATTTTTTGTAATAAAATACATTTATATATATATATAGTTAGAAAGACATGACTGTAGCTGCCGCCGTCACCTTAGCAAGCTCCCATCTTTCGTATGTTGAGCTGACGACCCAATCTCTTGTATTCTCGCTGCACACATTCAAATTCACAACGATTTGTATAGGTAATGCCATTCGAGCCACACAGCTGAACCTTCTCGTTGAGGTTGCAGGGACAAAAGCTCGCCTCGCTACGGCCCAGCCAAATGACAGTTAGAACAAAGCTGAGCAGCAGCAGCAAACTCAAAGATTTCATCTTCACTTTCAGCTAATTAAACAGCAGCCACCAAAAGAAAAACTAAATTTCAAGTATTTGCGAAATACGCCGAGATTCTGAAAGATTTGATGAGATGCGACGCAATACTTGGCGAGTCGAGCGTTGAATTTGCACTGAGCGTCAAAAGCAAAGCAAACGCAATCTTGTTAACTGAAAAGAGCGTGTTGCTGCGGTGGGGCTAGGGCCGAGTCAAGTACGTCTCTGAGTATGCGTCAGTTTTGCTAATTAGTCAAACGAATTGCTGACTATTTCTGATTGTGCGAGTGAGTGCGAGTGTGCTTCCACTTAAAAACAAAAACATCTGTGGCATACCATCCGCCACGCTGCTGCTCTATCAAAACTTAGCAGTGCTCGTCTCATTGAAATTGTTTAGCGATTCGTTTGCATGGGCTTTGCGCGCCTCCAACAATTTGCAGGGCTGGCAATTGATGGTGGCCTCCACCAGAGGCGTGCCCCGCCAGCTATGCAGCCAGAGGAGCACCAGCAGCAACAGCATTACCAAGCGGGCAGCCCAAAGACTCGAAATGCGCATGGCTATGCCAATTTTGCAACTAAGTAGAAAAAGTTATCGTGTGCTCAGTCTGATTTCCCCAGTGGCCAAGCTCTACAAATTGAGTGAATTACTATCAAAAGTACTTAGTTGGGCAACAAAAGAGTGCACAAATTGACATCAAAATAAATTAGAATATATACGCGATAAATATGGCATTCCATTAATTGAAATTGAAATTGAAATTGAAATTGAAATTGAAGTGGAAATAGAAATGGAAATGGAAATGGAAGTGAGCGAGTGCCTGGAGGGCCATCATTAACACAACAACTAACTGAGGTACTATTATCTTAGCCAAATTACATTTTCCCACCTGCCGATTATCAAGGGCTTTGTCATGATCGAAGCACCCAATGCGCACCTTTTAAAAAAAAGTGTCAATGCTGATAAGAAGACAGAGAGCAAGTGCCGAAAGAGAGAGAGAGAGAGAGAGAGAGAGCATGCATATAGGCTGACATTAGAGATGGGCGCGTGAGCTTAAACCAATAACTTGTATATAAACAAAAATGTATAAAAGCTTTTAAGAGCTTATTAATAATAGGTATTAGTTAATACATTTATTTATTATTATATAAGCAAATTGGTATTTTGTTAATGTTATTCAACTATTTCTACAATCAGCAAAACTTAGCTAGATAATAGAAATACAAACACGGAAATAATATTTTAACTTAAGATTTTCTTAATATAATATATCTATCTATTATCTAGCTTAACTTCACTTCGATTATAATCGAAAGATCTTTTTGAAGCAGTGCAAAAGCTTCCGCTATCTGAGTTGGCACGTGCGCATCTCTAAGCACAAAAAAGCTTATGAGAGAGCTTTGAGAATGCAAAAATCGTTGGCAACGCGAACACTATTCAAAGCAGCAGCTGTTTATCATTGATAAAACTACATTCCTTTAAAGCAACAAGCAGAAATCAACAACGTACAATAATTAGTAAATTTTTAAATATATAACGAAAATATTTGCGCCCAAAGCTCTACGAATATATTTAAAGCAGTCAAAGTAAAAGAAAAAGAGAAAAAAAAACCCAAACTACAAAGCACCTGTGATAAGATAAGAGCCATGCATACAAACGAGCCGGTGGAAGTGGCGCAGCCAAAACAAAAACTAAATTGTCAGTATCAATATTGAGTAGCTAGTGGATTAACCTGCTGAACGAATACAATGAAATACAATTTATTGCTGTTGGCCCTGTGCCTGCTGTTGGCTGCGTTTGTAAGCGCCGATCAGGAGGAGGAAAAGTCGGCAATACCGAAAAGAATCTGCCCCTGTCCTCGCAACTATGATCCTGTCTGTGCCAGCAACTTGATCTCCTATGCCAATCGCTGTCTATACGATTGTGCACGTCGCGATCTCGAGCGGGCTGGACGTAGCTTGGATTTGCTCAGATATGGCGACTGTTAAGCACACTTTCTTTCAAATCTGTCAATTTTAACAAGAATTTATAAAAAGAAAAGAAAAAACGAAAGAATAAATTAAACAATATTGTTCAATTGTGTTAAGGCTGTGTGCTGATGAATCATCAATGGGGGAAAAAGAAATGTATTTGTGTAATATTATTGCTTATCAGCAAAACCCATTCGAAATGCCCATTGATAGTGACTAACTTTATCTCTTCAATGTGCAAACAGTTATAAATCAGAGGGTAAAGCACTTCAACTGCACAAGGCTGGCTTTCGTGAACCGCTGATTCAGTACTCGAAAAAAAAGTCTTATAGCTAAAATGGAAAAATCTACTGAAACCAAATTTAATACAAATTTCAATAATTTCAATTTCAAAAATTAGAAATAAATATATAGAAAATCATTATCTTTGCATTTACATTAATTTTATTTATTAAGAGAAGTTACTCTTTTAAAAAAACTTAAATATTTAGAGAGAAATATCTTTTAATAATTTATTATTAAACAACATTTGTATAAAAATATTAAATATTACATGTAAAATTTTCTTTATATATTCAAAAATATTATTTAAATCTTATCAACCAACAAATTTAAAATTGATTTTACATTCCTGCATATATATAAATAATAGTAATAAATAATAATAAAATAATTATATTTGTCATGCCAATTAAAATTTCAAATTTCTACCATCTGCGGTAATAATGCGGTTTATTTTTCATGATAATATGAAAGACACGTTGATGTTTCTACAGCTCTATACCCTACTATTCCCCCTATGCCCCTGTTATGCCTAATTTATTATTGTTAGAATATGTTCCACATTTGTATATCTGCAAAGCAGTTGATTAAATAAACCGAAGGTTAAACTTTTCTATTCTCAGCACAAGTATTAACATTTATTCTTGGTTGAGCTCAAATTTAGTATTGCTCAGAGTACAGATTAGACTTTAAGGGAAGTTGTTGCTGTCTTGCTTCTAAAATACAAATGATCCAATCGGTAACTAGAATATTAAAGGTCAATTTTAGTTGAGACTATAAATTATAAACATTTACACTCGAGACAGTGAGAAAAATCCCATTTATCTCATGTTAAGTGTTAAAAAGCAAACATATAGACTCATATACTATTATTCCAATACATATGTATTATAATTAGTTGGCAGTTGGTAATATATCAGATAAACTTACTATGATGACGAAATCTACATAAATCTTACGTAAACTTCTAACACGCCACAATTATACAATTATTAGTTTTGAATCTGTTAACAGACATAAATATAATTTACGTGAGAATATTATTATATACTTATTCACAATCTAATATCACATTTGTGTGTTATTTTTGAAACAAATTACCGATTTTGTTTTGGAACTAGTCATTAACACTCTAACTATATAACTACATAAATGTATTTTAAAGATGTATATGACTCCAGTGCTTGTAGCCAAAGAACATAAACACTTTCCATGAACATTATCATCTAACTATTCAACTCACCTAAGCTGTAAAGTAAAAAGAAAAGATTTTTCTTAAGGTGACTTCTCTCTCTCTCTCTTTCTTTAACTCTTGTTCCCTGTTCAATCAAAGAAAACTAATAAAAAAATCAATATGA